>JAQQSW010003172.1:0-14758 GCA_028646575.1 Pseudocheirus occidentalis | reverse complement strand
AAGGGAACAGATTGTTGGAGGGGCCTTACAGTGGGATCAATGTTCTGGGCTGGGGGGTAGGGACAAAAAGGGGAGAAAATTTGTAACTCAAAACCTTATGGAAATGAATGATGTAACCAAGAAAATAAATTAAAATTTAAAAAAAATCCCTGTGGCATAGATCTGGTCATGTTCCTCCTCTGCTCAAAAATCCTTAGCAGTCCCTTCTTTGCTTCTAGGATAAAATAATGTCTCCTCACCGTAGTATTTAAAACTCTACAATCTGATCCCTACTTACCTATTTAGAATTATTTCATATTACTGCTTTTCACAAACTGGCCCACTTGATGTTCTCTGAACTCAGTGTTCTTCTTCATCTGTGCCTTTGCAAAGAGAGACTGCCATGACTGGGATACACTGTGCCCTCTCCTCTGTCTCTGAGAACTTCAGCTTTTTTCAAGGCTCACCTCAGGTGCTACCTCCTACTCAAAACCTTTCCTGATCTCTCTACTTATTAATGCTTTCTTCATCCTAAAATTATCTTGTGTTAACTTATTTTTATCAATTTTGTATTCTCCCAGTAGAATATAATCTCCTTAAGGGCAGGGCCTATTTCAGTTTTTTACTTATATCTAGTACCTAGAAGAATAATTTGCCTATAAAAAGTTGCTTTACTTGGCCTCATAGCTCGGGTTACAACAAAGACCCAGGTATGTGGATTTATAGGAATGGTAGTTGGGAAGCTAGTACAAACATGAGCTTTATTACTGTATGCCGTTAGCAAGCAAAAACAAAAGCATGTTTTGTGTGGGTGCATGTACACACAAACATAGACACAATATATGGCAATACAGACTGATAGAGATGTGACCACACAATGCCAGGGTTATTCATATGAGGGAGCTGCGTACTGTGGCAAAGATCTCAAGGGGAGTACATGCTCAGAGTGAGGTCTGAGCAGGGAAGAATTATACCTTAAAGATGAGTGGTTGGGAACATGTAATTGATGCCAGATATGGAAGGGAGGGCATTCCTAATCAGACCTAGGTATGGTCAGGAAATGGGACCAGAAATGGGGTGAAAGTTTGATTTGATAATCAGGGACATAAAGATGGGTGTTGCACTGTGCTAGAAGCCTCAAGTCTCATCCATTCAGGAGCATCATTTACATGTTTAATACAGGTTCAGAATGAGTTAGGACAGTAGAAAGTACAGACAGTCTAACATTGCTTCTGTGTTTAAGATCATTAGGATCATTTAGCCTGTGACTCCATATTGGATATCTAACAAGTTATCTTTTATATCTACAAGATCAAAAAATACATTTCAAAAGTCACAAACTGTGAGTTATCACTTATCATATAAGTGATTAACAAATGTCTGTTGAATTGAACTTAAGAATTCTTTCTATTCTAGCATGTGATTAGTTTTTATACAGTTGCTTTGTGAGGCCCAAATAAGTATATAACTGAGACCTATGGAAGAAAGAATTAGAAAGGGAATAACTTGGGACAAGAGATACAAAAACTTTCCCAAAGATCAAATTACCTGAAAACTAGAATGCTCCAACTAGAAAATAAAGATTCTACGAGACAACAAGAAATATTAAAGCAAATTCAAAGGACTGAAAAAGTGTTTTAAAAAAATAAGATATCTCATTGTAAAAACAACTTGCCTGGAAAATGGGTTAAGAAGAGATAATTTAAGAATCACTGAACTACCTGAAAGCCATAACTAAAAAGAAGAAGAACTTAAACATCCTATTTCAAGAAATCACAAAAGAAAACTGCCCAGATCTCTTATAAATAGAAGGCAAAGCAAAAACAGAAAGAATCTACCAATCACCTGAAAGAAATCCCAAAAGGAAAACTCCTAAGAATATTATAATCAAAGATAAAAGAAAAAATACTTCAAACAGTTAGAAATAAAAAAAATAATTCAAGTACTAAGGAGTCACAGTCAGGAATACTCCAGACTCAGTAACCTCCTATAAAGGAGAAGAGAGTTTGAAATACAATATTCCAGAATGCAAAAGATACAGGCTTACAACCAATAGCTTGCCCAGAAAAAATTAATATGATCCTGCAAATGGAAAAATGAATCTTTAATGAAGTGAAGGACATCCAGTCATAAGGGACTAATAATGATAAATGATTTACATTATAAGTATGAGATACATGTTATGCGTTGCTTTCGAGCCATATCATCTTCAGGAGTCATAGAGGGAATCTAATTAGAAAGAGAGCCTACTAGTGGTTCTGATAGGATCTGATAATTTTAAAAAATAAAAGAAAGAGAAAGAACAAGTATACTCTAAGTGGAAGAAAATAGGGCAAGGATGGGGGAAATTATCTCAAATAATCAAGTAGAAATTGAAGAGGGAGAGGGTAACCCTTGGACCTCACTCTCCTTTGAACTGGTCAAAGGACAGAAGATTATGCCTTATGCTGATGGGTACAAAAACAGGAAAGGGAGTAGGGGAGTTGAGGGAGGGAGAGAAGGCAGATTATTGTTGATTGAAAAAATTAATTTAAAAAAGCATATGATGGAATCTGTTTTTACTGTTGCTTTATCTGAATCATTAGGATGATGCATAATAAATTTTGATCCATTTCCTTACTTTAATGCTCTGTATGTTAATATTTTCAGTGTTTCTAGTATGTGGTAATTTTGTGGTTTTTTTCTTATAATGCAGTCTATATTTATCAAAACAGTCTGATCTCTGTCTCTTCTATTACACACAGACCCAGCAGCCCTTCTCCCTTGCCCATCAAAGATCCAGATCCCTGGGTCTTAACCCTCTTTTTTGGCTTTTGTTTTTCAAATCAGTACTCGTTATTTGCTTTTAATTTTACATGAAGCAATATGATCCCAATTTATAACCTCCCAAACAAACAGCACCCTCTCATCCCAGACTTGGATGCCTTGATTCTACTTTTATTGATATAGTCATTTTTAACACTTCTCCCAGATTATAGTTTGGTTTAGGAACCTCTTTCTTCCTATTCCCCTACATGCTCCTCATCTCTCTGGTTAAATGATGCTCACCTGTGGTAACCTAATTTCAAGAGGTATTAATTCCTTTGTTCTTCTTCCTCTTTCCCTCTTTGCTCTTGGGTTTTCAGTTTGATCACTCTTCATGTGATTAGGCCACAGTTCTCACCTTAGTCCTCAATGACCGTCAAGTGAAGTAGGACTGCTAAAGAATCATAGTTTTGCTTCCTCCACAGTCCAGAGTGTTCACTTATATTAAATTTCTTTTAGATGTTGCAGCTTCATTTTTAAAGTCCTTCCTGATTTTCTGTGAGGGATGGAATAGAAGTCTATCTTCCTGCTGAAAATTCATCTCATTTCATGCAGGAGTATGCTTAAGTTTTCAGGATATATTATCCTGCAAAATATTTTTCTTTACTTTTCAGTACAGCATATTCCAGCATTTACTTTAACTTCTTGTCATAGATGAATAGTCCTATGGGATCTGCAGCTTGGATTCTTGATATACGAAGTGCTTCTTCCTGTCTTCTTACAAGGTTTTCTTTTAAATTGATGTTTTAGAACTTGGTAACTTCATTTTTGACTGAGTTGAACTTGTATTTCCTCTCTTATGGCATCCTGTTGACTCTATATATCTATCATTTGACATCTTTTATCAATATTTCTGGGCAATTTTCTTGTAAAATTTGCTGAAATACAGTATTCAAGTCTTTGTTTCATTGTGTGTGTATGTGTTTTGTTTTGTTTTTTCCTTTTTTTGGGAGGCCAGTGATTTTCTGATTGTCTTAACAAGCTCTCTCTTCAAGGTCAGTTGCTCTTGGCCATAGAAGTCACAAGTAATTTTCCAGTTGTGTTTTCTTTTCATTAGGCTCAAGTATTTTCATCTCTGCACTTTTTAGCTCTATCTGCCATTTTTTTTCTTTTTCAGTTTCTATTACTTCATCTGGGTTTCTAACTACCTCTTCTAATCAATGGATTGTCATGTTTGTTTCTTTTTTTTATTATTTTTTAAGAACTTTAGTTTCCCTCCATTTACTTTAAATAATTTTGTTGAGCTTCCCAACATCTCTGGTGGGTTTTATGGTAGTTTATTTTAATTTCTGGGGGCTTAATTGTTATGACAATATTATTCCTTTCTTCTCCTTGCCTTCTTTTACCCCATAGTATTTACTGATTATATGAGGATCTGAAAGAGATTTACTCATTTCTTCACTCTACTGGCTCTTTTGCCAGGTTTCTCTTGTGAAGCTAGCTCTCCTTTCTCCTTTGTCTTACTGTTTCTTTAATTTCATTTCTTGTATTTTGTTTGTAGTATTTCTTACTCTTTTGAGGTGATAAAGAAGAACCAGCTTAGACTTGACTACTCATCCAGTCACCTTGCCAGAAGTCTATCCAAATAGTTTTTATCTAATGACCTATGTCAGCTTTTAAGGAACATTTTTTTAATGTTTCTGATAATCAGCAGAAAAATCAAACTGCCTACAAAGAGGCTAGGGTTGTAGCAAAATAATTATCAATGGATGCTTAATAGTACGATAGCTATTAAATTTTGTTAACTGCTTGGAGAGTTGTTGGAGAGGCAACTTGAAAAGCCTGCAAGTCACAATGATTTATGGTTGCTAACTTACAGTGAAATTCCCTGGCTCATCAAAGAAGTACCTTTGAGGATTATTCTATAGACCGCCTGCAGTCCTCTTAATCCACTCTCCTGCAAGTTTATCTACAAAAGGTCAGTGTTTATCTTCCTTCTGCTCAGCAGGTGACTGAACTTGGTTCCCTGATCCTTGTTAATATTTGCTGTGGTAGAAAAACACATACAGGCAAATCCTACACTGAGTAGCAATTAAAATACTTTACTACAGCCTGAAAATTGTATTTATGTGAAACCATGTCTTACCAAAACCCTTTCTTTATGCTATTTCCTGGGATTTGTAGCAAGTGGGTTTACTCCCATCCCATAGATTAATAGCAACCAACCTTTTTTGATCATATATTCCTAAAGTAAAAAAAAAAATTATGTACTCCCACTACATGTATTTATTTGTAAATGCTATACATATACTATTGTACTAGTATATTAGTACATTATAAAATGTAAACGATTAAATGAGATAAGGTTGAAATAAGGACTATTTTAAATTTTTATCTGTTAACAATGTAAAAATAATAAAAGGATATATATTGTAAAAAAAATTTAAAGGAGCTCTTCAGGTGGCTTTCAATAAGAATATGGTTAAACAAATTATGGTATATATGTATAATGGAATATTATTGTCCCATAAGAAGTAATAAGAGGGATGAATTTATAGCAACTTGGGAAGACTTTTATGAACTAATGCACAGTAAAGTGAGCATGTCAGGGAAAACTGCCATAGTCATAATTATTTCTATAATTAGAAACTTTCCCTGGCATGCCAGGGTAGGGGTAAATACTCAGTAAGTGTGAGAATGGGAAGCTTAATTCTCTAAGGAGAGAGCAGCCTTCTCTAGTGATAAAGAAGGGCAAAACAAAATATCTGGCTATAGACCAAGGACTAGTGCAGGTCACCAACAACTGCGGCCTCAGCCGAGCAGTGCCCCTCTGTTCTATGCCATAATCTGATGAGGAAACTGAGGTTCAATTCACTACCACCACCACCCCTTTTATAAACGAGAAAAAGAAAGGTTAAGGAGCTAGCCTAAGGTGACAAAATGGAGCTAGTGTGATTACCTGAAAAAGCTCTGCTAACTCTTAACGCTGCTTTCACTTGATGACCTTTTGCTATTCGAAATTACTTTGAGTAGTTGGACTTTTACCAGATTCTTCCTTTCTCTATGCCTGTCTAAAACTGAATTAGTTACTCAGATTTCCTTTCACTGATTTACACGGCTGATCTTTAAGATCTTAGTTTGGGGTGCCTATTAGATGGCTGCAAAATAATTATTGTTATTGCTGTTCAGTCATTTGAGTTCTGTCTGACTTTTTGTGACCTCATTTGGGGTTTTCTTGGTAAAGATACTGGAGTCATTTCTGTCTCTGGCTCATTTTACAGATGAAGAAACTGAGGTCAAGTGACTTGCCCAGGGTCACACAGCTAGTAAGTGTTCAGGTCTGGCATTCTATCCACTGCACCACTTGGCTACCCAATTATTCTCGAGCTTTTGATAAAAGAATATTTTATTTAACTCCCAACATACAGAATTTAAGTGGATTTTCACATAGAAGTCTATCTTTTTGAAATGATACCACTTGAATATGCCTTTTAGCTAATCTTTTTGTAATAAAGTATTCCATTGCCTTATTTAGTCATGGTTTTGTATTCCACCAAATCTTATCTATGAGAACATTCTCTGAATTAAAACTGCTAATTCATTTTAGTAGCTAGTATTTATATAGTACTTTAAAGTTTGCAAAGTACTTTACAAATATGCCATTTAATCCTCACAACAACCCTGGGAGGGAGGTGCTGTTATTATCCCCATTTTACAGCTGAGTAAATTGAGACAGACAGATGTTAAGGGTCACACAGCTAGTAAGTATCCGATACAGGATTAAACCTCAGAAGTCGTCCTGCCTCCAAGTCCATCACTCTATCTACTGTGCCACCTAGCTGTCTGTTTTGTTTATTGTCCATACTGTTCACATTTGTATGTACTGTTCAAATTTGTACTTGAGTTCCCAAGTTTTATAATTGTTCCTCTTTCTGTGATCTTTGTGTGTGTGAATTACTAGAATTACTGTGAATTACTTTTGTGAATTCCTATTGCTGTTTTTCTGCCTGTGCTTTTAGTGACTTAATCTTAAATATGTAACAAGTATATGTGTTCCAAGAGATGACAGACTTTTCTGTCAAGAATGTGGGGCAAATGGAAAAAGTATGTCCTACAAATGCAATGTCAATCATCCAACACCCTACTCCTTTCCTATTAAAACCAAAGTTATTTTAAGAGTATCTGTCAATTGTCATTTCGCACCCATAAACTCCATTCTCAACTCAGTCCATCCAGGATCACTTGTTGATTCAATCACTGAAATCTTTTACATTAAGGAAACTAATCTGATTAAGCGGTACATATAATAGTATTGAGAATATACACCAGCAGTAAGTATCCCCATCACCTATGGCCTAGGCAAATTACCCATCTTATTAAATACCAAAAATGGCAAGAAAGATTGTTAGTCCAATCCTTCCCAGTTCTGCAACCTGACCCTGACCACAAGGTCAATCTAGAGGGAATAGAAATGGTGGGATGGTGATTTGCCTTTCACCATTGTAACTATGACTTTTCAGCATTAATAATTCAAAGCTTCTGACAAGGAATTTTTACTTGACCTGTTCTCATGTAGAGGTATATAGTCTGTCTATGATCAAGGAGTCTTCAAAAAGGGAAGAGAGTAATAGGGAATCTACTTGACTAAGAGGAAGAAAGAAATAGACTTAAATAATCAGATCAAGGCAGTAAAGGAAAAGGAAATAAGTAAAACTCCTAAGAGAAGGCTTTAGTAGGAACAATGAAACTTCCCAGTAGCACAGCAAAACAACTACATCAGGATCTAATGCCCACCTCCAACAGGAGAGGAATAGAAATCTTAAAGTCCCCTAAACCCTTGGGAGGATGATACCTATATGGGGTATGCTAGTAAATATTTAACAACTTGCACTGCAAGGGAAAACTGTAAGTATAATACCTTTTTTTGAGTTAAATCAGCATTATTATTTTTTTGCTTTTTTGTAGGGGAGGGCTATTGGGGTTAAATGACTTGCCCAAGGTCACACAGCTAGTTAAGTGTTAAGTGTCTGAGGTCAGATTTGAACTCGGGGCCTCTTGATTCCAGGACCAAATTTGAACTCTGGTCCTCCTGACTCCAGGGCCAGTACACTATTCACTGTGCTACCTAGCCGCCCCCTAAATCAGCATAATTAATATTTGTCCCACCACTTCCTTAAGTCTAGACAATCAACAAAACAATACTTCAAGCCATGTTATATAACATTTGCCAATTTCCAAACTATAAATGACCACACTGAAAACTTAAGGATCAATTCCTACAAACTGATATGAACTGGCTCCAGCACACCCTGTTTAAGCCATGTTACTTTTGAGAACTTTTATTTCTTCTTCCATGTTATTTCCACATACCTTTTTTCTCTCCTTCAGTCTCCTCTCATAGTGATTAACATGAGCACTTTACACTTAATCCTGTGAGATGTCACTTTTAGAATTCACTTTTTCTAATAATACACCCTTGCTGCCCATTTTTTTGGGAGGTATAGTCCAGAGTAAGAGCAGATCTGCCATCAAAAGCCTTCTGGGGACACAGGGTTCTTATATAGGAAGTTTTCTTCTCTCCATTTTCAATTCAAAGTCATTCTACAAAACAAAACAAAAACAAAAATAGATCTCTATGTAAATAGAACTTCACAGGAAGGAATATGCAATTGTTTACTTGGAGGAAGTTCCTATATAAGGTTTATTTCAAATAACAACTTTTTTCTGGTGTGAAGAGAGACAATTATAAGGGTCCTATAGAAAGAAGGAAAGATGGACTTGTATAAAAAGTTTTAACTTTATACAAAAGGCACTAAAATTATATCACATGTTACAAACTCTGAGATTCAGCTAGAAAAAGCAGTTGGACTTTGCTACCCTAATACAAAGTATCGCCTATTCATTCAGAGGAACCTATATGAATTGCAGTTACAATGCCTTCAATGAATAAATAAATCTCTTTGTGCTTTGCAAACTCAAACAATAAGAAACAATAAAATTGCTATAGGTGCATTATGCTGTTCACATGGGCACCTTGTGGTCCTATTTGATAACTGTGCTAATAATTTGCATTGTAAATCTGCTCCCAATAGCCAAAATAGAGTGCAACAGAGTTCATTAAAAAAAAATCTCTTTGTAAAAACCTTTAAGCATTTTCCTAGCAAGTTGGAACTGGTTCATTTACTTGCGTTTGTTTTTAGATTATAAACTACTTATTGGGAGGCTGTGTGACAGTGGGTTTGGGGGTAAAGTCTATGAGCGGGGGAGGTAAAAGAGGACTAAAATGAAAAGGGGAGTTTTGCCAATTGAAAGTCAGCTAGAAACAAGGTAGCAGATCTCTGAAAGTATAAGTCAAAAACTAGTCAACAGTCTCAATTTACAAATAATTTGTTTACATACAACTCTTTAGTAAAAAAAAAAAAATACTGTGCCTCAGTAGCTGAGAATGAAATTGCACTTGGCCTTGGAGATGCGGGAACATTATTGAAGTCTATCCGTTCTGATGAAGAACACTTACGACATTGCTATTCTATTCACAGATGCTGAGCAATATTGCCATTCAGTGAGTGTGCCAAAAGCAACCTTATTATTATTCAGGAGACACTTTCTCATCTAAAGAAGTTGAGGAAATCAATATGCTGTAGTGACTGTTACATTCCATGGCTCAAGGCGCAATAGAGAATGAGTTTCTTTCCCAGATCCAAAGATAAAAATCCAAATCCCTGTCTGTGCTTGCAATAGTGAATGAAGAAAAATCTGTATTGCTAGAAACCATCTCTTCCTTGGGGACTCGGAAAACTAAACGTACTTCCAGGCATTGGAGGAAGATCCAAAAAGTTGAATATGGGCATTGGAACTTTGGGAGAATATCCAAAATAAGTAGAACATCTTAAGATTTGCCTGTCACTTGATACAAGTTTTTTTTTTATGAGTGCTGCCTTTCAATCAGAGTATCACAATTCAGAAATACATTTTATTCATGACTTTGAAATAACCTCCAAACAAGATCTGTAAACATAAGAGGAAAGTATATAGTAATATACATATACCCCTAAAGAAATCTATCTGCCTGATTTTCTATGTAGGTACAAGTAATATCATATCATGGAGTATTACTTTGCCTTTTGCTTTTGTCATAATCAAATCAAAATCAACCAAATAGTTACTGAGTTACTATTATATAAAAGTACCACCATGATAACAGGTACCCATCTTGACACCTCCCTGATTTAACATCCAACCCAACTAAAAATGTATTTGTTGAATGCCAACTAGGTACCTAATCCAACACTGTACTAGAACCAGAATGAGTACAAAATAAGTGAAAGACATGATCTCTGACCTAAAGAAACTTCTACAAGGTGGGGCAGGGGATGGGAAACAAAAACACAAAACTTTTAACAAACTAAGTAGTTTATGATAAATCTCAAAAAGGAACATCCCAGAAAATAAGTGCCAAAAGAGGAAGCTGAAAGGAGGGAAGATGATTATGGGTGGGAGCTACAATAATGGGAAAGTTTTCAACAGGGAGTGAAACTTGATCTGGACTCAAGGTTTATGTCATACAGATAAGAACATGCTTGATATTATCATAAGATTTAAGGCTGAAAGAGACTGATAAATTAACATTTGTTAAGTGACTACCTTGTGCCTGGCACTGTCCTCAGTGTTGAGGATTCAGAATGAAAAGTGAAGCATTCCTTGTCCTCAAGATGTTCTCATTCTGTAGAGGAGACATCTTGTGTGTGTGTGTGTGTGTGTGTGTGTGTGTGTGTGTATGGCTGACTTTTGGCCTGTGTGCTCAAAGAGGGCCAAAATGACATCATTAATGTGGGGTCAAGGCATAATGTGTCTCATTGTGGCCAATCCCCCAGTATGAGCTCCAAAGATTCTAGCACAGGTTGGGCACAAATAGTGCATATTAACCTTTGAAGTGGAGTTGTCTCTAAATTTATGCCTCTTGCCTTCCTTTTGGGCTACTGCAGTTCTGTTTTGCTCACAGAGCACAAGGCCTTTTTTGATGCAAGTATACCATGCTGGACAGTTCTGTGCCAGAATCTCCTGTCTCCTGTGTTTCACAATCAGTTTCAAAGTTCTTCAGAAAATACACACACACACACACACACACACACACACACACTACAAAGTAATTTTGCCAGGAGGAAAAGCATTTATACCTGGGAAATGGGTGGGGCAGAAATCAGGAAGGTGGTATTAGGGTTGAGTTTTGAAGGAACCTAGGAATTCTAAAAGGTAGAGGGGAGGAAGAAAAGCATTTTAGTCCATCAAGTGAAATGGAATGAAAAAAGGAGATGTAATATTATATATAATTAATAATAAACAGTACATTTTTGTTGAACTATTGAGTATGTAAAGAAGAATGAATGATAAGGCTGGAAGTCTGGAAAGGTAGGTTAGAGTCAAGTTGGAAAGATTTTTAATTATTAAATCAAGGAGTTTATACTTAATCCTAGAAGTAATAGAGTCACTGGAGATATTAATCAAGGGGAGTGGCTGAAAAGTTTGTACTTTGGTAAAATCATTTTGGTAGGGCATGTGGAGATGGATTGAAGAAAGGAAAGACAAGGCAGAAAGAGCTATTAGGTAGCTATTACAGACATCAAGTAGAGATGTGATGAGAGCCTGAGCTAGGGTTTTATCTCTGTGAGTAGGATTAATTGGATGGATGCAAGATGAGCCGTGAAGTTAGAAAAGAAAAGATGGCAATTGCTTGGATATGTGGGACATGGAAGACTGGAGAGTCAAGGATGACACCCAAGCTATGAACCAAGGTAACTGGAATGATCAATCATAGGATTATGGAGCTGGAAGGGACCACAAAGACCTCCAAGTCTGACCTCATTTTACGGATGAGGAAACTGAGGCCCAGAGAGGTTAAGTGACATGCTTAGGGTCACATAGCTAGTTGGAGTCTGGTGGAGCACTTAACAGAAATAGAGAAATTCAGAATAAAGAATGTATGTTGGGGGGGAAGATAATGAGTTTTGTTTTGTACGTGCTGAGTTTGATAAGTCTATGATATATCCAGTTAGTAGGACTAGAGATGAATATCAAAGCCATGGAAGCTTATGAGGTCGCAAAGTTTGAATATGTAGAAAAAAGAGGGCCCAAGAGAGCCTTGGGATAGATCCAGTTAGAAGGAGGGTTATGGATGATGATCCAGCAAAAAAAGATTGATATGTAGTTGTCAAGCAGGCAGAAAGAGAACCCAGAAATTTCAGTGTCACAAAAACCCATGTTAAAAAAACAGTATCTTCTCTCCTTATTTGCTCCTATTTCTCCAATCTTGCCCACCTTTGCTCCAGCAGCCTCACTCTGCAGATACTTTCATCCCTAAAACCCCTTCCTCAAATGAGTGAATTCTTGCCTGGAAATACCTTTTCAGGACCTGCCAAGGCTATCTATGTTCTCTTCTCTCCCAGATCCACTCTTGACTCTTTAGACTTTTTCACCTTTCTCCTAAATGGATGCCATGTCTTCCTCCTATTTCTCTCTCCCTGCT
Source organism: Pseudocheirus occidentalis (assembly GCA_028646575.1). Lineage (NCBI taxonomy): Eukaryota > Metazoa > Chordata > Mammalia > Diprotodontia > Pseudocheiridae > Pseudocheirus > Pseudocheirus occidentalis. The sequence goes on along the minus strand of JAQQSW010003172.1, from coordinate 2,511 downwards.
CCCTCTAGCTATCTTTTATGTATTGTCTTTCCCCATTAGAATATAAGCTCCTTGAGGGTAGCAACTGTCTTTTTTTTTTTGCCTGACATTGTAGTCTAGTACTTAACAAAGTGCTTAATACATAGTAAATTATTTTTTTTTTAGATAGGCCAACTATTTTATTTTCCTCTGATTGGTACAGAAATGTTGATGGACAGACAGCTCTTTAAAAGGGCTTTGGAGAGGGTCTGGGGGCAGCATCTGCAGGTCTGAAGCAGGGCAGGGGTGTCTGATCCTTGTGTGCCTCCCAGCAGCGATTCCTCAGTACTTTGCTGTGGATTGCGCAACTCACACAGTAATGCAGTTTCACGTACAATTTGGGCAGCACATAGGAGTTGAAGATGCTGGCCTCAGAGATGTCCCTGACAGCTGAAGCCTCCACAATGTTGCTGAAGATGAACTTCTCAATAGCATTGTCCTTGGACATGCAGTGGACACAATTGGTACAACAGATGGGCTGCACATGGCCACAGCCCTTCTTGGCGTGCTCATTGTTTCTCCTCTTCTTGGTCATCTTGGAAGCCAGGAACTGAAAAAAAAAGAAGCCATATTAAATTCTTTATAAATGGTCTGTCTGTTCAGGAGGAGAGGATGGTGAATAGTGTTAAATGCTGCACATGAATCAAGAAGGATGAAAATTGAGAAAAGGCCACCAGATTTGGCAATTGACTCAGTCACTTTGGGGAGAGTGAGTAGTTTCATTTGAATGATGAGGTAGAAACCAGACTATAAATAGTTAAGAAGTAAATGAGACCACAGATACATCATATGTGTGATGACCAACCTTGACAAACTGGACTCTTCTCAGTGACGCACAGTTAAAAGACAACTCTACAAGTCTCAGAATAGAAGGAGATACCTACACTCAGAGAAAGATCTAGAAAGACCAGAGTTTAAATGGAGACTGAAGCAACACACGCTACTGTTCTCTTCCATGTTTGGTTTTGTTTTTTCTGTTTCTTTTTTTTCTGTTTCTTTTCACATTATTTGCTCCATTGGTTACAATGCTTCTATACAACAAGACCATTGTACAATGTGAAAGTGTCTGCAGATCCCATACATGATTGTACACCGCCATGGGGGAGGGGAGAAAATCTGAAATTCAAGTGATTCTGTAAATGAATCTTGTAAATTAAAAGTCAATAAACAAGTCAATAAATTAAAAAAAAAAGTAAATGGGAGAGCCCTATCACCAGGAATGGTGGCTACTGACAGAAGAATCTGTATCAACAATCAAGAGACACACTGAAGAATTTAACTAGACAACCTGAAAAAAGAAAAGGATGGAATTATAAATTGGGGATATGGACAGTTAAGCCACCAGAGTTCAATTTACTTCTCTGATTGGTAAATGATTAACAATAGACAAAGAAAAGTCAACCATCTACCCAAGATACCCACATTTTTTAAAAAAGCATTTATGTCTATATCAAGAAAATTGAATGGGGAGCCAAGACAGTGGTGTAAAAGCAGGAACACTCCACAGCTCCCGCATAATAACCCCAAACACCCATAAAATATGACTCTAAACAAATTTTGGGGCTCAAGAACTCACAAAACTACAGAAAAACATGTCTCCCACAGAAGGCAACTCAGCATACAAGACACCAAGGGATCATCATAGTGTGCTGGGAGTCAAAAGCAGCCCAGCCTGAAACTATGGCTTGACCCTGGGACAGTCAGGACAAGTCGCAGCTGGAGTCTTCAAGAGAGTGGATCAGCGGCAGTGGTGGTGATTCCAGAATTATCAAGCCATAAGTAATAAGGACTAAGTGAAAGGTTAGTGGAACTCAGATAAATTTGGGGAAGACAATCCAGCCAAACTGCCTCCAGGGCAAGGAAGCAGCAAAAGTGGCAGCCCTGCTACCACTTCCAGAAGTTTCAGAAGCTTCCAGCCCGCAGATTGCAGGGGGACCAAGAAATCATTCAGAAGCTAAATGCTCTTGACTTAGGCTGCCTGGATTGGGATCGTGGTCTTGGGTGGTTGTCCTGAGGTGTGTTTTCAGTGAGCCAAAGCTGGTGGGGATACAGAAACGGTAACCTCCTAAAAGCTCCAGCAGCTGCAAAAACCCCAGTGATTTGGGACAAAGTGCTCCTCTCTAGAAGCAGAGTTCCACAGAGCCAAAAAGTCAAGTAATTGACTGGCAACATGAGAAGGCAAAGGAAGCAGGGTAAGAACAGCAATCCAACTTTGGATTCCTTTTTGGGGGACAAAAAAGATCAAAGCATGGAACAGGAGTAAGACAACACAGTCAGAACTCCCACACCAAAAGCTTCCAAGAAAAATGTAGACTGGTTACAATCAATAGAGCAGCTTAAGAAGGATTTTTGAAAACCAAGTAAGAGAAGTAGAGGAAAAATTGGGAAGAAAAATGGGAATGATGCAAGAAAATCATGAAAAGAGAGTCAACAACCTGACTGAAGAAAATAACACCTTAAAAAATAGATTAATAAAAGAGGCCCAAAAAGCCA
>JAQQSW010003171.1:0-14759 GCA_028646575.1 Pseudocheirus occidentalis | reverse complement strand
CCCTTCCCTCCCCTTCTTTCCCCTCCCTTCCCCTCCCTTCCCCTCCTCTGCCCTCCCCTCCCTTCCCCTCTTCTTGTCTCTTTGTTTCTGTCTCTGTCTCTGTCTCTGTCCCTTTGTCTGTCTGTCTCTCCCTCCTGGCTCCTTCCTCTCTAAGTGTAAACATTCTCAGCTTTCCTCATTTCTAATTCTTAAAATTTTTATTGTATCATCCATTCTAGTTGCTGTCCCATATCTCTTTTCCCCTTTACTGTTAAATTCTTTTAAAAAAAATAGCCTATACTTATTGCTTCCTTTTCTTCTAGCTTCCATTGACTATAAGTTCCTTGAGAGCAGGAAATGTTTCATTTTTGTCTTTATACTTGCAGTATCTCTCATAGAAAAGGTATCATACAGAGCAGGCACTTAATAAATGTGTGTTGTACTGAGTTTATTATTACCCATCTCCCCTCAATATCTGTGTACCACCCCACCACTCTACTGAAACTGTCACCTAAAGGTCACTAGTGATGGCAGCTATCACTAGATGCTCAATCTAATAACCTTTTCCAAGACCTTCTTCTCCAAGAGTTTTCTGTAGCATTGACACTATTTAAAATCTCTGTGCCTTTGCTTGATTTGCTCCCCAAACATAAACTAGCTTCTGTCTCTTTGCCTATTGAACTCTATTCAAGCCCAACTGAAACATCAAGTCACCACCAGGATATCTTCCCCTGTTGCCCCCAGTGAGAAAAAAAAATTTCCTATGAATGATGAGATGGATGTAAAAGCAATTATTAAGTGCTTCCTACTTGTGGAGCTAAGGCTAATATGTGCTAAGTACAAGGAATATAGAGACAGAAAAATCAAGACAGTCCCTAACCTAGAGGACCTTATAATAGGGGAAGACAACATATATAAGACAAGGGTGACCAGGGAATGGAATGTCTAGAAAGTTACAGGATTGATGAATTGGGGGATCAAAGTGATCACAGGCGTATCAACTGACAACCCCTTCCAAAAGTCATAGAGCAATGGTACCATTAAGTTCATTATTCTGCCCGAAAACAAAGTGTAAAGAGCTGAGGGAATGGGGAGGGGCATAAAGGGAAGGGAAGAGGGGCATAAAGGGAAGGGAAGAGGGGCAGAGGCAAGGGGGACAATGCACAAGGCAGCTAGGAGATGTCAAGATGGTCTGGGGGAGTGACTGGATGAGATCGGAAGGTGAAGCATTGTATGGACTGGGGTGTTTTGCCAATGAAATGTGCAGTAGATAGGTTTTCCCTCAGTCATTTTAAATTCCAAGGAGTTTGAAAGATTAGTACATTCCTATTTATAAGGCCTTACGTCCTTTTCTAACTTCCTAATAATTTATGTAATATTATATATAATGATATAATATCATATATTTCCATGATATGAACTATATCTTATCTAAACTTTATATTACCACCCCCTAGTACCTAGCACAGTAATCTGAACAAAGTACATAATTTATGTATATCCATATATAAAAACATTATATATGTGTGTGTGTGCATACATATTATAATATAATTATACAGAACTCCTTGTACCATAAGAACTATATGCTGTGATTGGCAAACCATTGTCAGTAATCTTTAAAAGACTGAGATAGCAAAAAATATGTAAGGTCAAGAGCTAATCTCCAATGGGCAAAGGATATGAACAAACACTTCTCAAAAGAATTGCAAAGTATGGAAGACCGTAGCAAGCATTGCTCCAAATCTCTAAAAATAAGAAAAATGCAAACCAAAAGAACCTTGAGTTTTTAACCTCACCCTTACGAAGCTTGCAAAGATGAAAAAGAGGGGAATAATCCATGTGGGAGAGGCTGTACAAAGAGGTCCAATAATGCCCCCTTCGTAGACTTGCTAAGTGGACCAGCAGCGTATGCAAAGAAGGTGACTAAAATGTCCAGAGCCCTGTATCTGTGATCCCACTGCAAGAACATACCCCTAATGAGGTCGGAGAGAAAGAAAGGTTGCACATACGGTAATATATGTACGTAAGCATTTATGGGAGCAAAACACCCGATGCCCATTAATTAGAGAACAGCTAAATAAATTGAGGTAAATGAAACGTGATGGAATACATTATTGTGCTATGTGAAACAATGAGCATAATGAATGCAGAGAAGCGTATCTGAATAAATGGAACCCGGACAGCCAAATACACAATAACTACAGTAATGGAAATGCAAATGACGGCAACAATAAAAAATCAAAACAATGCTACGTAATTCTAATGCCCGAGCTCGGCTCTGAACAAAGCTATGGAAATACACCTCCCTCTCTTGTAGAAGAGGGCCAGGGCCAGACTGTGGACGCACTTGATTCAGGGATTGGTTCATTTTGCTGAATGGTTTTTTTCCCTCTTTGTTTTTTTATTATTTATTAATAAAGAACGGCTGTCTGAATAAGGTTATATTTGGAAATAAAAGATATGTAAGAAAAAATATATTGATAAAAGTTCTTATAAAGATCATAGGGGCGGCCAGGTGGAGCAATGAATAGAGCACTAGCCCTGGAGTCAGGAGGACCAGAGTTCAAATCCAGCTTCAGACACTTAACACTTACTAGCTGTGTGACCTTGGGCAAGTCACTTAACCCCAAGTGCCCTCCAAAAAAGCAAAAAAAAAAAAAAAAGAAAGAAAGAAAAGAAAAAGATCATAGAGGAGAGGTTAAAAGAAGAAATTGTCATTTTTTTAAAGACAGTGGGTATTTTCTAATAGTAGATTAATACACTTGAAAAATTTCCAGCAGAAAATATAGACTTTAAAAAAAAAGTTATGACTTGTAAATCCCTAGAAAAGGGAATCATGACCAAAACAATCTTAAATGGCTTCATTAAGATCAGGTTATACCAGACTGAGGCCATTTCTTTTTTGAGAAGGTAGAGTTAGCTACCCAAGACTTCTCAAAGCAGTTGAAAAAGTCTCATGTCATACCCATGAGCAAGATGAGGAGATATCGACTATAAGCTAATAAATGAATTCAGAATTGTCTGAATGACCAGTTCCAAAGAGTAGTTACTCATCGGTCAATGTCAACTTGGAGGGAGATCTCTACTGAAAGACCTCAGAGATCCATTTTTAACTCTGTACTTTTCAATAGTTTTATAAATTATTCCCGTGAATGTAATAGAATCAATACTTGGCACATTTGCCAATGAAACAAAACTGCAAGGGATAGCTACCCCTACCCCCAGTGACACTGTTTTTTATTCATTTTTCAGTTGTATCCAAATCTTCATGACCCCATTTGGACTTTTCTTGGCAAGGATACTAGAATGGTTTTCTATTTCCTTCTCCAGATCATTTTACAGATGAGGAAACTGAGGCAAATTGGGTTAAGTGACTTGCCCAGAGTCACCCAGCTACTAAGTGTCTGAGGCTGGATTTGAACTCAGAAAGATGAGTCTTTTTGACTCCAGGTCCGGCACTGTATCCACTGTGCCACCTAAGCTACCCCAGTGATATGCTACTGGATAACAAAGTTAGAAACCCAAAAAGATCTTCCCAGGCTAGAATCTCAGGCCATAGCTAGCACTGTTGTTGAATCCTACTTGGTTTCACAGAATTGTGGTTCAAGAAAAGAAAGTGTATTTATACAGCAAAGTGTATGGAAATGGTGCAAGGGTCTTAGAGGAGAAATGATCAGCAAACAGGACCAATTGATGTCAAAGTATGGCCCGAGGGCCCCCCTCCACCTTTGGTCTGAGTCAAAGGTTTTTACATTTTAAAATAAAGATTTATTAAAATTTTTAAATGTAAAAACTATTCTTAGCTATCAGACTACAGAAGCAGAAAAGCTTCTGGATTTGACCCTCAGACTATAGTTTGCCAACCCCTGATTGTGAATCAATATGAATCAAAAGTGGGGCTTGGCAGCCAAAAATGCTAATGTGATTGATGTTAGGCTGTATCAAGAGAAGGACAGTGTCTAGAACACTGGAGACGGCCAGCTCATGTACCTTGGTCAAACCACATCTGATTGTTCAGTCCTAAAAACCTTATTTTAAGAAGGACGTTGACCAGCCATGGGAGGACAGTGAGAGGCCTTATGACCACACCATCTGAGGCCTATCAGTGAAAGGAACGGGTGACATTCAACCTGGAAAAGGCTTAGTGAGACACGATGGGTGGCATTGGAGTATCTCTGATGGGCTGTGTCACGTGAAAGAGGGATTAGATTTGTTCTGCTCAACCACAGAGAACAGAACTAGGAATGAGAGTTGAGACTTGCCACAAGACAAATTTAAGTGTGATATAAGGAAAAATAGCAATTAGAGCTATCTCAAAGTAGAATGAGCTCCTTCGGGACAGAATTGCCTCCTCGATACTAGAGGTATTCAAGCGAAAGCTGATTGATCACCTACCGGAGATGCTGTGAAGGGGGTTCTTAACACTAAGACATGCCCATGCCTCGGTCTTTTATAGCAATGCCAGTTAACATTAGATAGCTCTTACTCTGTGCCAGACACTGTGCTGAGCACTTTCCAATTACTATGTCATTTGATTCTTACAACAGCCCTGGGAGGTGGGTGGTAGTGTGGTCTCCATTTTACAGATAAGAAAACTGAGATATCTAGAGGTTAAGTGAATTATTCAGGGTCATAGCCTCTGAATTCTTTTCTGGGCCCAACGGGATGATGATTTGGGGAGACAGAGATTGGTGAAGATCTTTATGATGATCATGGTATACACAAGGGGAAATGCTTATTCCTACTCAGCGGGCTTCAAGGGGAACGTGGGCTACTGAATGGAAGAAACCCACGCAATAGCTTTAAGGGACATAAGATCTGTAGGTTGACTTATAGCCTGCTTCTTTTCCCACAATGCCCTGGTGACTCAGACTTTCTGACAGCCATGATGGCCTCTAAGGGAAACAGCCGCTGCTGTTGGTGACAGACTTGCTGATCACCGCATATGGATCTGTCATTGACCTCAAGTGGAATGGCACAGCTGGAGCCGGGCTCCAATGACTGCAGTGCTGGCTACTGCTGTTGGACACTCAGGCAGATGGTGACCAGCCTGTAGAGATGACCCAGATCCTGGAGCAGTGGGGACCAAGTGTGTGAGAAGGGTGCCTGGTTGCTATTAAGAACCCCACTGCCTGCTGAGCAGGAACAGAGTAACTGATTGGCGCATCACTCTTCTCTTGCTTTCCGATATTCTCTGGGGCCAGGGGTCCCGAACATACATCTCCTCTTATTTGGTGTCCATGAACAGCGGGTCTATGTGGCTCGTGAATCCCCTTCCACTACATCCAAAGATCTGGGGTAGAGTGATGGGGAAGTTTAGAGAAGGCTGCAAGTAGATGGTCCCCCAAGCCTGTCCCTCCTTAGGAGCACTTGTCTCCTTTCATTCTTCACTATGTTCAGTAAACCATGTGATCCCATTATTCTGAATATCTGACCCTTGCCAATATCATGGAGTCATGACTAGAGAAAGGAGAATTCAAGTTTCAGGTAGGAGAACTAGAAATAGAAAAGATGATTGGTTTGTTTTTTTTTATAACTTATGCTGTTGGTCTGGGGGTAGAGGGGGGCAATATTCTACGTCATGCTCTAGAACCCTCTAGAGCAGCCCCAAGGGTTTGAAATGCTTAGCAGTGCTGCTGAATTACAGACTTGGAAGTAGGGAGAGGAGTCTAAGTATCTGTATTCTGAGCACTCTCTAGCTGCTAGAAGGGACACTGCAACCTTTTGGTAGGCTTTCCTTCTCCTGGAGCAAAAAAGGAGCTGAGATGGTGGCTCCAGTAGCACTCCACCTGGTGAGCAACTCAGATATTGCACCCCTTGACTGGATGTTTAATAACAGTGTCATGCTGTCTTTCTGTAGGCTTCAGGAAGGTATGACACAAGCCGAGTTTGACTACTTTCAGTGCTCCAAATATCATAGTTGTTACGGGAAGGTATGAGTTAAACTAGATGGTTCCTAAATTCCCTTCAGAACCTAAGTTTTTGTTATTCTGGATACTCTTTCCTCCCTTAAAGCATGTCATTTTGCTCTCCTATTTATCTCTTGCTTCTTTGACTGTTCCTTCTTGGTCTCCTGTCCTTAGAGCTTTAAGTATTCTGATGCTCTGTCTTAGGACTTTTCTCCCTTGAAATTTCCTCTGTTTCCATGGTTTCAATTACCACCCACTGGGCAGATGACTTCTAAATCTAAATATCCAGCACCAGTATATCTCTCTCCTGACTTCTACTCCTGTATCCTCAGCCTCCTACTGGACATCTTCACCAAGCCGTCCATTATCAGCCATAAGCCTTCCAATCCTTCAATATTCTGTCTTTGTTGGTGGCAACACTGTTCTTTCAACCACCCAGGTTCAAAAGATCAGACACTTCTTTGATCTTTCTCTTTCCCTGAGACTTCACATCCAGTTGCCAAGTCCTATCAATTCTATCTCAATCAAGTTTATCAAATTTCTCTCTTTCTCTTCCCTCATGTTGCCACCAACCTAGTTCAGATCCTCATCACCTCTGCCCAAACTATTATAATTACCTCCTCACGGGTCTCTAGTTCTATAGTATTTTCTCTCCAATCAGCCTTTCACTCAGCTGCCACCCGGCTGGGAGTGGGGGGGAGAGAAGAAAAAAGGAAAAAAATTTACATGATAACTTTATTATGTATTTAAAAGGAATAGCAAGTTGTAAAAAATAGATTTGTAGTTCTGTGTGCAACCATCTTTTTAAAAAATATTCTACTATATTATGGAAATGTTTATTTTATTTCATAAATTAAAAGTAAATACATTTTTAAAACTTTCTGTGATTCTATATTGTTTAAAAGACAAAATACAATTTCCTTGGCCTGTTCAAGGCACTCAACAGTCAAGTTACTTAACTACCTTCAAGCACTTAACAGTGTCTGGTATAGTAGGTGCTTAATATATGTTAGCTGACTGCCTTCCAGACTTGTTCTACTCTACCCTTTCACATATCTAAGCTCCAGCGCAACTGAAATTCTAGCAACACCCTGTGATTATTTTGGTCTTTTCTACCAACATGAATTCCATTCCCCAAGCCTGGAATGTGTTTTCTCCTCATCCAGTACTGAAATTCTTTTCTTCCTTCACCAATCACCTCAGATGCCACCTCTGAGTCATGTGCTGCCCTGCTCACAACTGAACATTGTGAGCCATCATTTCACAACTCTCCCACCTCCAATTTTCCTAACACGCTTTGTCTGGATCTCTCTTTTGTTCCAATAGTCTATCTACTACATATATTTTTGTATATATATTTTACACACGCACCCTCCACCACTAGACTCTTTGAGAGGAAGACCTTCATCTTCCAATTTTGTACTTCCAATTCCTATCACATTGCCTTATACATAGTAGGTATTTAATAGATTATAAATATTGAAATATTAATTAAGAATATTGAATGGAATTATAAAATAATTATGAAATTGAATTGGGCAGTTGCTGACCAAGATTTCCATAGTGGGGAATTGAATTCCATTGAAGAGGAAATATATAATCTAAATATTACAGGTCATTTGGAAGATTTCAACCACATGGATTTAAATTGTACCACTATAAATCTTTGTTCACCTTTCATCTGTGAACTAATCTACTCTTTGCTCCAACCTAGTAAAATTCACTTTTGATAGCCTTTTTGCTTCCATATGTTACTAATTGTATGTTTTGAATTAGGTCTATACAATAGCCAGAGTTTGTACCCCATCTTCAATGCCCTCCAGACTTAAAGCAGCAGTAATAGGTCCTTATGTCCCTTCACTGTTCTGCTCCTCCCCCAAGTTTGGAAATATCCCAGATTCATTTGCATCATCCCAGTTTTTCATTTAGGTGAAAAAGTTCTGCTTGTTGGGAAAATGAAATAAATCTAAAATTATTCTGTTGTATAAACCTCAGCATAGGTTACATGAGTCATTTAACCTTTCCAGGCTATGGTTTCCTCATCACTAAAACAAGGAGGTTGGAAAAGGAATGGACTGCCTGGAGAGGTAGTAAGTTCCCCAAAGCAGAGTCTAGATGGCCATTTGTAAGGAAAAATTTGAGAGGAGATTCATGCAGCAGGTAGGGGCTAAAATGCCATTTTGGTCTCTTCTAGCTCTGAACTTCTAAAATTCTGCTATCTACCAAAATTCTTGGTGAGGGGGAAAGAAAATCATTTTCAGGCAATATAAAGCCCCTTTTCTCATAACAACCTTCCTGAAATCTGGGAAACCGAGACAGGGCCTTCCAGTGTGCCAAGTATGCTGTGATAAACATCAGCTCTGCAAAGGAAAACATTGCCTTTTCTCTTCTAAACAGTATTATCCCCACCCACAGAGGAATGTTTAACTACAACAAAATAATGACATGATCCAGCGGTTCTTAACCTGGGGTCCGTGCACTTTTTTGTTGCTTTAAAAAAAAAGTTTTAATAACTGTATTTCAATATAATTGACTTTTTGTGATCTAATGTGTTTTATTTTATGCATTTAAAAGCAATATCCTGAGGAGTCCATAAGCTTCTCCAGATTGCCTGGGAAGTGGGGGAAGGGAGAGCCGTAACATAAAAAAGATTGAGGACCCCTTATCTAAACTAGGTTGAATGCTGGCATCAAGCCATCCCCTTTTCTTTAGAATAACAGGAGGCCAAGTCATTTTTTGAGCCAATCAGTGGGTTCCAATCTGATGGATCAATTTTAGAGCCAATCAGTAGACTCAAATCTTCTTCACACTCAGCCCAGAGATTGAACTGGGATCCACACTCCTGAGCACATGAGACTGAAGCCTTAGCCAGCCTTGGAGACAATCCAGCTTCCTGGGAATCCTTGGAATCAGTGACTGACTTGGAAGTAGGCCAGGAGGGCAAGGGTGACTCCAAAATAAAGCAACCTTCCATGTCCCATCCTTGTAGGGGGCCCTGTCCCTGGGGCTAAAATCAACTGAATTGGCCCATGTGGATGGGAGGGACAGGGGAATATACTTTTGGCCGTTTTCCCAATTTGCTCAACCCCCAGTGACTTCCATGCAATAGCAAGATGGAGTGTTAGAGTGGAAGAAATAGAAGGAGAATTAAGGCTTTTTCTCTCCATATCTCCCCCCTTCCCTTCTCTTGTGCTTGCTGCCTGCCATTTAAATTTAGTCTAGCTGGAAAATCCCCTTTTACTTACACTTCGTGGTGTTTATTTGGAAAGGATCACTGTCTGCACAGCATTCCTCTGTCTTCTGACTGATCCAAGTGCAACTGAAGCTAATAGGCCAGATCCTTAAACGGGGCTTCTTTCCCTTCCTTCCTACTTCCAGCGTCTCTTTTAAACACAGAATGCCCTTCGAAGCTTCTACTTTGGGGGCTCTACAGAAAAGTCATGGGTGTAGGTGACGGTAAGATTCTGTCTGAGCAAAGACTCAAAGATATGCAAGCCTGGTTATGGCGTTCTCTGGTCCCCTCTATTCTCACAGCCAGGCTAAAGAAGACATTAGTTCTATATGTTATCTGCATCAGCCAAAGAAACAAAAGCTTTGTGAATATAATATTCATACTCATTTTCATCCTCCTAGGTCAAACCAGCCAACAGGACGTAACCTGTTTGATATAACTCCACTATAGTGTGTGTGTCCTCTCCTCTATCCATACAAACATACTTCTCTCTCCCTTCCAAGCATATCACTTATGCCTCCATGCCTCCCCCAACTACCCTTCAAAGTTAGTTAACTCATCTTCCTCAATGTTAGAACTTCTTTTAATTTCCATTATTTCTATAGTGCTTACATGAAAGAAGTATATCTAATCAGAAGAAAACTACATTTTCCATGAGGACTTGAGTCCCAAGACTTTGGCCAATTAGACAGAGGTAAGACCATACTTCTTATGGTGTTATGTAGCCAACGTGTGAACAAAGAAGAAAACGGACAATGCTGGTGGTATCCAGTGTAGGAACAGGAGCAACAGCAGCGTGGCTATATCAGGTATAGAGAGCACGGTGAAGAGAACCAAGAAAAAGTGGAAATGTCTTACTGTGCCTGACACTGCGGAGACCAAAGTCATCCCAAAAGGAGGCCCAGACCCTGCATGGATGAAGAGCCCAGCCTTTAGTTCAACCACAGGCACTGTGCCATATTTTTCCATTTCAAAGTTGCTCACCTCCAATGTGATGTTTTCCTAGGCTACCTGAGTGGGAAAGAGATGAGGTTGCCCTTCCTTGAGAATAGGTGTTGAGGCTGGTTTTCTATTGCTTTACTTTCAATCTGTCCCAATCAAATGTTATGTTATTCCAATGAATGTTCTTTGCCCAGTCTATTAGCAAGGTCAAAACTGAATTTAGTTTTGTTTTACTGTAAACTAACCTAAGTTTAGTTGAGATTTAACCTTTGAAGCTTCTAGTGAACTTGTATGGTGGAAAGTATTACCAAGACAAGTGATTTACCAGCTTAATCAATCGACAGCCATTTATTAAGAGTCTTTTATGTGTCAGGAACCACAGTAGATGCTGGGGATACAAAGATAGAAGTCAAGTCATCTCTGACTTCAAGGAGCTTACATTCTAATCAAGGGATACAATGCACACACATCCATTATTGTCATGTTGTGGTTGTTCAGACGTGCCCAGCTCTTTGTAACGCTGTGGACCATACCATGCAAATACTGTCCCTGGGGTTGTCTTGGCAAAGATACAGCAGTGGTTTGCCATTTCCTTCTTAAGTAGATTAAGGCAAACAAAAGTTAAGTGACTTGCCCTTGGTCATACTGCTTAGTGTTTAAGGCTGGATTTGAACTTCCTGACTCCAGGCCCCATGCTCTCAAGCTGCCTATCTGCCTCCTCTATACACATATAAGTTCATTTAAAAATATACTAAATAAATACAAGTCAATTTTGGGGAAAGGCACTAATTGCTGGGGAGCTGGGGCAGGGGGATGGAGGGAGTATACCACAAAAGGCCTAACATCAAAGATAATGTGCAAACTGAGCTTTAAAAGAAATTAAAAAGCTAAAGTAAGAAGAGAGCAGGTATAAGGTATGATCTGTGTAAATGAATATCAGAAGATGGAATTTCCTATATATGGAAAAAAAGAAGGCCAGATTCACTGGATTAGTGTTTGTGAAGACAAGTAACATGTAAATCTGGAAAGGTAGGTTTGAATAACATTATGAATGATTTAAAATGCCAATAGTTGAGCTAAATCACTGAAAAATATTCCTTCTAATCCATGTGAATTCAAACATAGGTGGCACACAGGTCCCACTGAAAACCTATCTCTTACTTGAAATTTTTTCTGGCCTGTACATGAGTTGGCAAATCTCTGTGCACCCCTCTCCCTACCTTCCCCTCCCCCTCCTCCATTATCTAAATAGACATCATGCACACCTAAATCTTTGCATATCAAGGAGCAGAGTTTAGACCTGACTCAAAGCCCCAGATCAGAAACTAAAGCCGGAGAGATAAGCAAGTCAAAGAAAACTCAGTATAAAACATTACTGTATATCTAGATATCCCCCTGTATCAGCAAGCACCCTAGCATACTTAGGGCGGCTGCTAGCACAGGTTCTTAGATCTGCTTTTCTAAAGGAAAGCAACTCAAAATGGGTTAACAATCTTTCTTTAATCAAACAAACATATCATTTACCTAGTTCAGGGGGAAAAGTCAGCACCCTGAACTCCAGAGAATAGAAACGCATGTTCCAAGCACAAGTTACAAACAGACCAAGAGACAGATCAGCAGATGGGCTTCCAACCATCTGACCATCACATCTATTACTTATTCAAGTTACCAGAGAAAGAAGCATCAACATTTGGGTTTTTCACAGCTGGGGGCCTCAATGGCTTCCCAGAGTCTCGTCCAAATCACAACTCTTCTCAAAGTGAGCCCCAAAAGCAAAGCCTCACATCAGGGCGTACATATATATAGGCTTCTCCTGCATCAGCCCTCTTGACCCACTGTCCAATTACAAAGTAACAAGGTGTGGCCATTCCCAAAATACAAGCCTCCTGCCACAGGCTTCACATGACCACATTCAGCTTACTGGGGGGCAAAGTACACTTTCAAATCAGGGAACCTTCTCAGAGCCACTTAAGCCACTTAAGCAAAGGGGCTAGGGGCAAGAAAGAGCTTCAGATTCCCATTACACCCCCCAAAGATGGAGAAAGTAACTCTATAACAACCACAAAGGGGAGGAAATGGATTTTTCCATATGTATTATGTTAGAAAAAAGCTAGTGAGGAAAGAATTGGAAGGAGATTAATTTAGGAGAGAAAGTGATAAATCTTAACCAAGGCAAAACAGAAACCAATAACTCCAAGAGGAACCAAGAAATACTAGAACAAACTCAAGAGATTGAGGATGGGAGAGGGAAAGTATAAGATACCTGATATCAAAGGCAACTGACCTGGGCAAACAAATCAAGAAGAGATAATTTTATAATCAGTGGATTTATTTATTTATTTAATTAAACAAAATTATTTAATTTTTATTTAACTATTATTTAATTAAACAAAACAAAAGGCTTGAACACTATCACTATATAAGACTTAGCAACTTCTACTAAAAATGAGGGATGTTATAATATAATATTACAAAAGACAAAAGATTTGGGCTTTCAACCAAGACTAGCTTGCCCTGAAAAGCTTGACATAATCTACAGGGGGAATAATAGATTTTTAGTGGAATAGAGCTCTTTCAGACATTTCTGATGAAAAGAGCAAAACTGAAGGGGAATTAATTTTTTTTTTAATAGACAGGGAGGAGGGACAGGGTCCAGAGAAACCTAGAAAAATAAATGTAGTTAAGCAATTAGAATGACTTGTTGGGGCATCTAGATGGCACAGTGACTAGAGCACAGCCCCTGGAGTCAGGAGGATCTGAGTTCAAATCTAGCCTCAGACACTCACTAGCTGTGTGGCTCTGAGCAAGTCACTTAATCTGTTTGACTTAATCCATTGGTGAAAGAAATAGCAAACTGTTCTGGTAACTTTGGCAAGAAAGCCTCAGATGGGGTCACAGAGTCAAACACAATGAAACAATACATATATACATACACACACAGAGTCTGGTGTAGAAATATATCAGATTCAAATTGTGCATACCCTTGGATTCAGCAATACCACTACTAGGCCTGTACCCCAAAGAGATTACAAAAAAGGGGAGCCTAATTATATTAAAAAGTGTTTGTAGCAGTTCTTTTTTTGTGGTGGCCAAGAATTGAAAATTGAGGGGATGTCCGTCAATTGGGGAATAGCTGGACAAATTGTGGTATATAATTGTAATGGAAGAAATAACAAGCAGAAGAATTTCAGAAAAACCTGGAAAGACCTCCATGAACTGATACAAAGTGAAGTGAGCAGAACCAGAATATTTTATGTAGTGACAGCAATATTATATGATAAACTACTACAAATGGCTTAATTATTCTCAGCAATGCAATGATCTAAGACAATTCTGAAGGACTCATGATGAAAAGTCATAACCCCTCCAAGGAAAGAACTGATGGTGTCCGAATACAGAGTAAAGCCTGATATTTTTCACTTTCCTTTTGTTGTTGTTTTTCTAGTTTTCTTGCACAAAATGACAAATATGGGAATATTTTATATGATTGAACGTGTTATAACTTAAATCAGGTTTCTTACCATCTTAGGGAGGGAGGAGGGGAGGAAGGAAGGGATAGAATTTTGAACTCAGAAATTACAAAAAAGATTAAAACTTGTTTTTCCATGCGATTGAGGAAAAATGAAGTATTTTTTTAAAAGAAATATATTAGACTCAATAGGGAAAGAAAGGGAAACAAGGAGATTAGGGTTAAGAGCAAGAGTGTTTTGAAGCCAGGGCTCCACAGATTTTTAAGTTTTCAATGTGAATATTTATCCCTGGGTGATCAGCAAACTTTCATTGATTGTCTGGACTTAAGAAAACGATGGGGAAAATATTAAGAATGTAGATTCAGCTTAAAAGTGTGTCTAGGAGAGTTCATTGTTAAACATTTACTAGTACAGTCCTGGAAAAACAGCTTTGAAAGACTTAAGAACTCTGCTCGATGCAATGATCAACCACGTCTTCCCTCCAGACAACCTGTGATGAAGCATGTTAGCCGCCTCTGAAGAGAGGAGTGACGGACTCAGGGTACAGACACATAGACAGACACACACACATATATACACACTCATATAAACACATACACAAACATATGCACATATATGTGTAGACATACACATAAGTGTATATATGTGTCTGTGTCTCTGTGTGTGTTTGTACCTGGCTCTTGCATGGATTGTTTTAACTATGGTTTTTTGTTGCAAGAGTTTATTTTTTCTTTCACCTGGTTTTTAAATAGGGGAAGTAAGTTGGTGCAAAAAGCAAAATAATAATATTGATCCCTATCCTCCAAGAGAGGGACCTTGAAACATTCTTTCAAATGCACAGAAGAAAACAGTAGTTTAGAGGAAGCATAGACTAGGACACTTTTGAAATGTGTGGAATTTATTGTGTGCATATATATATATATATACATATATATTTAATTTGCATAAATGTTAGTTATGACAATCTCATATGGAATAAAAGCTTTCATTAGCTATTGGAGACTCTTTTCCATATTAATGAGATTAATTTATTTTAATTAATTAATGAGATTTCCTATGTGTCTCCTATGTTTTCCTGAAATCTCATTTGTGCTAATTAAATAAAAAGTTGAAGATTTCACTCATTTCATTTCTTGAAAACATGCATAGTTAATGAGACTTTCTATGTATCCAGAGTTTAGGGACACCGTGTGTGTGTTTGTGTGTGTGTGTGTGTGTGTGTGT
>JAQQSW010003170.1:0-14759 GCA_028646575.1 Pseudocheirus occidentalis | reverse complement strand
TATATGCTGTCTCTTGGACACTTCATCAACTCCAACGGGTTAAATTTTCATCTCTATGCAGTTGACTCTGAGACCTATAAATCCAACCCTAATCTCTCTCTTGAATTTCAGTTTCAACACTATGAATTGCCTTTTGGATATTTCGAACTGGATGTGCCATAGACATCTCAAACTTACCAAGCTGGAATTAATTATAACCCTCCACCCCCCGAAACTCATTCTTCTTCTGAATTTCTCTATCACAATCAAAGGTATCACCATTGTTCTGGTCACTCAAGTTCCCACCCTTAGATTCATTCTTCACTCCCTTTTCCCACATGTCTAGTCGCTTTCCAAATATATTTTTTGTTACTCCCTCTACAACATCTGTGCTTAGCATAGTGCTTGACAAATAGTTGTGTTTAATAAATGTTTATTGACTTACTGATGATTGACTGACATCTCTGGCATATGCTCCCTTCTCTCCATTCACACAGCCACCATGCTAGTTCAAGCCTCCATTTTCTTTAGCCTGGATTTTTGGTCTCTGCATCATGTCTGTTCCTACTCTGGGGAGTAGGAAGTATTACCACAGTGATTTCCTGAAAGCGCAGGTTTGTCCCTCTCACCCAGCCACTCACTTAACTCTCCATTATGTTGACTTGTGATCATAGTGATTCCACATTACCTCTAGGATCTGTTCGGCATTTAAAGTCCTTTATGATGTGAATTCTTTCTAACTTTATCCCTCTGTTACCTGGACTCTATAGTCCAGCCATAGTGACCAACATGGTCTTTCTCACACATGTTGCTCCATCTCTCATCTTTCTGCCTTTGTCCTGTTAGCCGCCCCCCCCCTCCACATCATGCCTGAATGTCCTTCTTCCTCCCTCCTTCCTCCTCCCTTCTTTCTTTTGAAATCCCCAATTTCCTTCAAGAAGGACTCCCTAAGGGGCAGCTAGGTAGCACACTGGATAGATCCCTGGTCTTGCAGTCAGGAGGACCTGAGTTCACATCTGACCTCTGACCCTGAGGTGTTGGGTTACTTGGGTAATTACTTGGGTAATTTGTTTAATCCTGATTGCCTCACAAAAAAGAAAAAAGGAATGACTTCCTAGCTGCTAGTGCCCTGCCTCAGAAAAAAACTATCTTGTAGTTATTTTGCAACCCCTATATGCTGTATGTTGTCTCCCTTGATAGAATATGAGCTCCTTAAGGGCAGGAACTGTTTTACCATTGTCTTTGCTTCCCCAGTGTTAATCATTAATGATTAATATTAAATATTAACATGTATGCCATTAACTAGCTATTAAATTAATTTAAATTGAATTATTGTATTATTAATTATTTAATTAAACTTAAATAATTAAATTAGTTACTAACAATTAATCATTGACCATAATCACATAGTAATTATGTTCTTAATGAGTGCCTGTTGGTTGTCCCAATTTTTTCCCGGAGGAGTGATAAATACTGGAAAGAATGTTGACCCAAGAGCTAGAAGACCTGGGATCCATTCAGATTCCACCTCCAGAGCTCTCACTCTCTCTGTGATGGTTCCCTTCCTGGACTTCAGCTTCTTCCTCTACAAAATGACAGGGCTGGACTAGGTGCTGCTGAGTCCCTTCTGGTTCAAGATCTATTATCTTAGCACTAGCTGTAACACTTAGCATGATTTCTAACACCAGTTTGGGGGGTGGGGTGGGGCGGTTGGGGGGTGAATGGAGAGTGAGGGTGGGGGGGTGGTTGTGGTGTGAGGGGGCAGGAGATGGAGAGGAAGGGGGAGAAACAAGCATTTATTAAGTGCCTACTATGTGCTAAGTGTTTTACAAATATTATCTCATTTGATCCTCACAACAACGCTGGGAAATGCTATTGTTATCTCCATTTTACAGCTGAGGAAAACTGAAGCAGAGAAAGAGCAAATGACTCACCCAGGGTCACACAGCAAGTAAGCATCTGAAGCCAGATTTGAACTCAGGTCTTCATGACTCCAGGCTTATTGCTTTATATACTACACCACCTAACTTCTTCTCCACCACAGGAAAAGCTATGATTACTTTTTTTTTTAATTGTTGGGGGGCAGAGTGGCAGGGTTTTAATGGCCAAAAGAAAAAAATAATACTGTCTCCAGAAGGAAACTCCAGTTTGTAATTTCCAAATTTCTATGTTGTTCAGTTCTGTCTGATGCTTCATAACCCCATTTGGAGTTTCCTTGGCCATGATACTAGAATGATTTGCTATTTCCTTCTCCAGCTCATCGTAGGGTGTGCAACAAGGCACACAGGGTCAAGTGACTTGCCCAGGATCACACAGCTAGTAAATGTCCAAGGCTAGATTTAAACTCAGGTCTTCCTGACTTTAGGCTGGGAGCTCTATCCACTGTGCTGCTAAGCTGCCATCTGTGAGATATATGTTATTTATGCTATCTAAGAAATAAATCCAACAAATATAGGAAATCAGAAGTGTGTCGTAACTCTGGGAAGCAGCTAATATGATACATGTAGTCCAGGTACCAGCTGTTCTGATTTCATCATATGTGGAGAGAATTCAGACCCCACTCTCTGAGACATGCAAGCAAGTTCCACAGCTTTCAGAGGCAACTGAAGGAGATCTAAAAGCAGTTCACACAGTTCCTTGTCACGGTTGTTTGTGCATTCCCATGCTAACCAGATGTTCAGTCAGTGAGTGCCAACATAATTAGCTCCCTTGGCCAGTTTCTAAATACATTATATTAAGCTCCAGATTGGCTCTGAGTAACTGTACTACAGTTGAATTGTGAAGTAAGATGATGTTGACTCAAATGACAATTTCACTGTAGTCCTGATAAACAGCTAGATAGAACACTGGACTAGAGTCAGAAAGATCTGAGTTCAAATCCTGCCTCAGACTTCCTAACTCTGTGAGCCCTGGGAAAAAAAAAACCTCTATCTTCCTCAGTTTCCTTATCTGTGAAATGAGGATTGTCAGAAAGTATAGACAGTTTAATCCCATGTCTAATGCATAACCCTTCCACTTGAAACCTAGACTTGTCGGAGTATATTGCCCCTTTACCAGCGGAGCCTCAATGTGCCTGTCTTCCCGCTCCCCTCACCAATGACTTTCTGGTTTTGATCATCACCAATTTGCAGGAAGTGAGGTGAAACCACATCAACTGATATTTCCTGTGTGAGCTATTAGGTCAAACTCTATTGAGCAACTAATGGATCTCTTTTAGGAGGCTCTGTGATGTTTCATGGAAAGATAAAGTCAAACCAGTATCATCTGCAAAGAGGAACGTGTGGAGAACCTTAAGGTTGATAGGGAATTCTTCCATTTGGGCTATGTGCTGGATGATATCTTTGACGTTAATGATCATTGTGTTCTTGAGTAAAGTTAACAACAGGGTTATAGATTTAAAGTCGGAAAGAACCTTACATGTCATCAAGCCCAACCCTCTCCTTTTAAAGGTTAAGTGCCTGAGGTCACATAACCAGTAAATGCTTGAGGCAGGATTTAACCCAACACAGGGTTGCCTCTTCGTATTATCTTTTCTATTGTGTTTTTCAGTGATTTTTGCATGGTCTCAACATATGAAGAAATCTTTCGTTTTTTGCTTTTTGGAGCAGGGAAGGTAGGGCAATTGGAGTTAAGTGACTTGCTCAAGGTCACAGGGCTAGTTTTTGTGTTGTATCTGAGGCTGAATTTGAACTCAGGTCCCCATGATTCCAGGGCTGGTTCTCTATTCATCGTACCACCTAGCCTCCCCCATTTGGAGAAATCTTATTAAAGGATATCTTTTAAGCCTACATTTTGATCTAACAGAGGGTTTTTTTTTTAGTTTTATTGATGACTTTTGTTTTAACAACAGAGTTATTTATGGATTTACTTCCACACCTCATATTTTGTACTTCCTTAATCCTATCTCAGCATTAAATCTTCCTGTAAAGGCAGCTGGTGGTGCAGTGGGTAGAATGCTGGAACTGGAGTCAGGGAAACCTGAGTTCAAATGCCAGATAAGATACTTAAAAGGATGTAACTTTGAGCATGTCACTTATCCTGTCTGCCCCAGTTTACTCATCTGTAAAATGGGAGTAATAATGGCACCTCCTTCCAAGATTACTGTGAACCTAACATGATATAGTATTGATAAAGCACTTATATATATTGTTATTATCCCATGCTGGTTGTGCTCTTCTGGACACTAACCAATTTATCAATGTCTTTATTTTATTTTTTTAAGGCAAATAGGATTGAGTGACTCATCCAGGATCATACAGTTAGTCAGTGTCTGAGGTCAGATTTGAACTCAAGTCCCCCTGATTTCAAGGCTGGTGCTCTCTCCACTGTGCCACCTAGCTGCCCTCATTGTATTTCTTAAACTGTGGTATCCAGAACTGAACACAATACCCCAAATGAGGTGTGTAGAGGGCAGATTACAATCAGACCACCTCCTCTCCAATCCTGTAAGCTATGGCCCTCTCAATGTAGCCCAAGACAGAATGAACATATTTGCTGGTCACATCAGTGCGCTGACTCATAATGAGCTTGTGGTATACTAAAATCCCCAGATAATTTTTAGAACAACTGCTGTCTACACAGGCCTCCTAATATAATAACAACAGCTTTATTTTTGTACCCAAGTGTAATTATCTCTATTGAGGGTTATCATATGAAATTCATCCCAATGCTTGTCAATATCCTTGCGGATCCCAACTTCCTAATCCACAACCTCTGTTATCCCTCCCAGCCCTGTATCATTTGCAGATGTGATGAGGGAGTCACCTATGCCTTTATCCTAGTCACTGATGAAAATGTTAAACATCAAGGGGCCCGTCACAGATCCCTGAGGTACTCCACTAGAAACATCCTACCACATTGACGCTGAGCTACTTTGAGTCTGGCCACCCAACCAGCTCTAAATCTGAATCTATCTGTTTCTCTCCATCTTCTCCATAAAATCTGTATGAGATCATTTATCAAAATCCAGGTAAACATACACAGCATTCTCCTGCTCTACTAGTTTAGTAATACTGTGAAAAAGGGAAATGAAGGTAGTCAGACATGACTTGTTCTTGATGAAGATAAATTGGATCATTGTAATCATCACTTCCCTTTTTAAAATGGATTCAATATTTTTTTGATGGTCCATTCTAGAATTTTCCCTAGGATTCTAAATCAAATCCACTGGCCTATGGTTTGTAAACTCTATTCTCTTCCCTTTTTAAAAAATATCATTGAAAATTAATTTCTACCGCTTACTTCTACTACCACCTTTCCTTCCTCTGTCGCTGAAAAGAAATTGGTGAATGAGATTAAGATCTTTCTTGGGAAAGCAGAATGGACAACGTAAGACATGTATTCAAGGAAAGGACGCTTCCCTTAGAAGTCAATGAGCAAGAGCTAGCAATGGCAGGGTCTAGTTACACAGGGCTGGTTGTTAGCAATCTCAGAGTTACAATGTACTCCATAAGGAGGGCCAGGATATTTTTCAGAGGAATGTTCCTAACCACCAAGAAAGCAAAGCCCTTTAATCTTGGCTAGGATACAACTTGGAGGTGACACAGGAGTGACATAGAGAAAAAGAAGAGGAGGAAAATGGAGAAGAGCTTTAGAGAACTGAGCCTTAATTTCTTATTTGAAGAATAAGCAGGGGCAACTAGATGGCATGGTGAACAGAGCACAGGTCCTAGAGTACGTGAGTTCAAATCTGGCCTCAGACACTTCTAAGCTATGTGACCCTGAGCAAGTCATTTAATCCCACTTGCCTCAAAAAAAAAGAAAGGAAGGAAGGAAGGAAGAAAGAAGATGGAACATGACAGGAGCAAATGTTTGCAGATGCTAGACAGCAAGTTTTGTGGCTCTGAGAGTAAATATGGTTGCTATGTGAAATCTCTTCATAATCTTCAATAGGATGAGAAAAAGAGTCTCACTGTGCAATGCTGAAGAGCTGTTTCACAGAGCAGTAATCAAAAGAACAGGATCTATGGAGAGGATGGACTGTACTAGACTGATACAAGGAAGGAAAGTTATGGATGTATATGATATGTGTATAGACTATCACTTACTTAGATTTGATATAGTTGGTAAAAGAAAATGGTGGAAGCCCCTTGCAGGCAAGGACTGGTCTGAATTTTTCTTTGGCTTTTTCTTAGGTATAGAAACCAAGAAGTAGACTTCTCAAATCATCCAGATATGATCAAATGTCGGGTCAAGCTTGCTCAAGACACAAACCACAGAGCTATTCTTGGGAAAGCAAAAAGGGGCTTGAAATGGGAATCGGAGGCTCACTGCTTCATGGAGAGAACTAATAGTAAGTACCCTGAGAGGCTGAGCTTTGTAGTGCTATAGGCATGGACATGATAGGATCATGAATGCTGGGAACACTTAACAGGCAAATTAAGCACTGATTTGGCAGACACTGGAAGACATCAGCCTGGCATCCAGAAGTGGAAATAGAATTCAGAATGAGGACTGTACCAGACCTCAAAGCACTTAATCCTTGACCTACCAAACTTTCATGGATCCTTTCCACCTGTACCCATAAGATTTTGTGGATCATTAATAGTAAAAGTTGAAGATATAAAGTACATTATTATACCAGACTGTTTATCCTAAGGGACAGTTACATTCCAGTCATTTTATGAAGGGGTCTTGCAACATACACAGCTATGTTAAATGCCAGGGGTAAGCCTCTGTGTACTAAGTGAGAAGGAAACCATTCATTTTAGAGCTTTGTTTTAGGGCTTCTGGGAAGGCGTGAGTGGAAGTGAGAAGATGAATATTGTGGCCTTGATAAATGTAGCTTCAGAAAATATCTCTGGAATTTCAGTGTTGATCAGAACCAACTGGAAGAGTTTTAACAGCATGTAGTAAAACTTAAATACCCTGACAACTCGTACTTCTTTTGAGGAAGTTTATGAAGAGATAAAGTACAGTGCTTCCTTAGGGCATCAAAGAGGCATTGGACCTTTCAGTTGCAAAGCTAAATTGTGTGAAGTTCAACTTTGGAGACTCATGGTTGAGGAGTGAAAGGATTATCTGAGGAAGAGACTCAGCCCGTGAACTGGTATAATCTCACTCAATAAATAGAATCTATCCAAAGAGAAACATAAACATCTTGCTTCATTAACTCTTGCCTTTTTTGAGAATAATCTCAGAAAATTGCTCTCTCAGAGATGGAACAACTCAGGAATGCCATGAAGGAATCATCTGAGTGCCTTGCTCAGAGTTGAGAAAGGGAAGCTCTGGATAGGTGTGAACTTTTGGATTTTGAATATAAGCTCTGGATAGGTGTGAACTTTTGGATTTTGAATAAAAGCTCTGGATAGGTGTGAACTTTTGGATTTTGAATAAAAGAATAAAAGTAGAAAGGTGGATCCATACACCAAACCAGTAAGTGTAAAGATGTGTTGGATTGCTTGTGGGGTAGCCAAGTGGTTTTTAATACCAGACCTGTACAGTGAATACTATCAGATTCCCATGGCAGAAGAAGATAAGGAGAAGATACCTTTGTCTGTCCAGTGGAATTCTACCAATGCTGGCACCTGCACCAAAGACTTTATGGTGCTTCTGCCACTTTTCAATGTCTTAGGAACAGATATGATTCCCTAATAACTTCACAATTACCATGATTCCTTAATTGCCTCTTTAAAGAATGCTGCTTGTTGAATTAAGTCCTTGGAAGCATTGGTGCATCTGGATGATCTAATCTTACTTGGGAAACAGTTGGAAGGGCATGAAGAAAGACCACTGAAGGTATTAGATAGGTTAGAAGCCAATGACCCAAAGCTGTCAGTTAACAAGTGCTGTATCTGGAGAGCCCTTACCAAATACTTGACTTACATACTATCTGACCTGGGAGTGCATGCTGATCTTGAGAAGGAAGGAATATCAATCACTTGGCCACAGCTGAAGAATTCTCAAGAGCGGAAGACTCTCTTTTAGGATCCAGTGACTACTACTGGAAATTTGTGAAGAACTGGAGAGTTGGCCTTGAAGTTAAGAAGACTCTGGTTCAAGATCTGGCTCTGACCCATAGTGACTGTGTGACCCTGAGTAAGTCACTTAACCTCTCCATTTTCTAGGCTGCTTTTTAAATCTATAAGTTGCAGACAAGGTGCAGACCTGCATTGGTAAAGGCAGTATCCTTTCCAGGGATATACCAGTGAAATTACACATCTAATCCCTAACCCTAACTCTTCCCAGTCTGGTTGGTTCCTACCATACTACTAATCTCAAAATTTCAGCCATCTAATCCAACACATTCCATACAAATAAAATTCTTAATAACATTTTCCTTCAACCACTTTGAAGAGGAGACCCACTATTTCCTGAGGTAACTTATTTTACTTTTGTACAGCTCTAATTGTTTGGAAGTTTCAACATGTCTGATTTTGTTTTGAAGCAAGGAAAAACTTATTTACATTGCTCCTAATTTTCAACTCTGAGGAAAACAGAGTAGAATTGAAGCAACTGAGTGGTGCAGCGGATTGAGGACTGGACCTGGAATCTAGGAGATCTGAGTTCAAATCTAGCTCCGGAGACTTATGAGATGTGTGACCCTGGTCAAGTCTATATCAGTTTACTATAAAATGATAGCATCTAGTTCCCGGAATTGTTACAAGAATACTTTTTAAAGACTTAGCATGATGTCTGGCACACAGAAGCTGCTTAACAAATGCATATATCCTCCCTTTTCTTCTTAGCAACCCTTTAAATACTCAGGTAGCTAGTATGCCTTCCAAGTCTTCTCTTTTCCAGATTTTAGAAACATGTCTAGTTATATTAAAACAGTTTAATCTAAACTAGTTTAATCAGATTAAGCACAGGGCATGGTCACAAGGCTCTTCACCATCCTGATTGTCCTTAACTGTATGTTCTCCAGTTTATCGATGTCTTTTTGACAATGCGGCACCCAGCACTGAACACAAAAGACCAGATGTGGTCTGATTGGAACAAAGTACATGAGGATTATAATCTCCCTAGTCCTTGACACTGAACTTCTTTTAATGTAGCCTAATATTGCATTAACTTTTTGGGCTGCTGCATCCCATTATTGAGGAACAACATGGTCAAAGGGACAAAATGTTGGCCTTGGGGTCAGGAAGACCTGGGTTCTCTTAGAGACTTTCTCACTTAAACTCTAAGGCAGTGGTTCTCAACCTTCCTAATGCCACGACCCTTTAATACAGTTCCTCATGTTGTGGTGACCTCCAACCATAAAATTATTTTCGTTGCTACTTCATAACTGTAATTTTGCTACTGTTATGAATCTATCTGATATGCAGGGTGTATTTTCATTGTTACAAATTGAACATAACCCACAGGTTGAGAACCGCTGCTCTAAGGGCTCCAGGCAGCTTTGAAACATCACAAGGTGCTGATCTGCACTGATGAAGAATGTTGTTATTCAGTAGCATCTAACTCTTTGCGACCCCATACAGAGTTTTCTTGGCAAAGACACTGAAGTACTTTGCCATTTCCTTCTCTAGCTCGTTTTGCTGATGTGGAAACCGAAACCAACAGGATTAAGTGACTTGCCCAGGGTCACACAGCTAGGCAGCATCTGAGGCTGGATTTAAATGCAGGTCTTCCTGACTGCAGGTCTGGTTGTTTTATTCACTGCGTCACCAAGCTGCCCATCCTTGAAGTTACCTATTCCAAAGAAACCATAGTTCTATGCATAAATAAAGAACCAAATGAATGAATGAAGGAATAAATGGACAAAAATAACTCTCCTGATTCATATTGACTTTGTGGTCCACGGAAACCCCTAGATATTTTTCAGAAGAAACACTGTCCAGCCACAGCTCTCCTTTCCCGTTCTTATGAAACTGATTTTCAGTGCAGTGGAGGACATAACTAAACATAGACTGAAATGTCCTTTAAATGTTCATTTAAAGAGCTTGGAGCAGCTATTCTGCACCATATTGTATTTAATTAGAAGTCTCAATGACTGAAAACAATGTGATGAATTAAAGTCAGACAAAATTTACTAATAATTTTGTGTTAGGAATCTGTTAATCACCCACAAAAAAATTTAACTTCTCATTTGTAAGTTATTTAAAATCTTTCTCTGCATCAATATAAGATTAAAGTTAGGGGCATATTAAGTGTTTTCCTCCTAGGTCTTGGAAAAGTCTGTTTTCTGAGAGCCTGCTTAGATTCTGCTCTACAAATGCAGCAGACCAGTGATGATGACACCCTTTACAAGTCCAGTAGACTAGTCTTTGCTTCCACCTGGTGGAATTTAAGAACAAGCGAAGGTAAATTTCTGTTTCTCCAAGTGCCTTTTTCCACTTGTTAGAAGGGCCTGGTCATCAAGATTGTAAAGGAAAAAAATGTAGGAATTAAAATTTCCTTTTACATTTTATTAAAAACATTATCACATAAAAAGGAACCTCACTCACAAGGAGGAGAAAAGAGGAAGGTAGGAAGGGAAAAGAGAGAGAGAAAATGTGTTTCAAAGACTAAAAACAGTAACATTTACTAAATGAATCATCACAGCTCGTCATAGCACACATAGCACTTACAAGAAGTAAGTAAGTCATGTTTCAGGTCTGTTCATCTTAACAAAAACCCTTCCATTCATTTATTAATTTTTAAAGTTGTAATATTCCTTACAGACTCTTGATCATAGAAATCCTTTACGTTCTCCCTCCATTTCCTCCTCTTCTTCAATAGCCCATTTTCTGATATCAAGGGTAGACATAAGAAGCATTTCCAGTTGTCCACTACTTGAAATTTTGCTGAACTTCCAGGATTTACAAGGGCATCAACACACTCAGAACAGTAACATCTACAACCAACCAAACAAAAGTATCCATTAGAGTCCTTCCATTGACAACTCAGAAACACCTCCCATGACTGATCCACTTGCTTTTTCTCTGTATGATAAAAATCACATGCAAAATGGCACATGAAGAACTCACTTAAAAACAAATTTTGAACTACTTGATTTTTAATGAAAAGTCATTGGAGTTAGAGTATCAGTAGTGGTATGTGAAGCTGTGGAAGGCAAAGAGGAGAGACCAAAAGAAGTAATATAGGTAATACTGGGACACAGAACTACAAGAGAATTGTTTTCTTAGAAGTTATATATGTAATTTCTTGATTAGATTTCTTAACTGCCCATCTGCCAAAGAATTCAGGGTCTGAGCACAGAATTTTAAACTAAGAAATGACAAAATTCAAATGAGAAAGTAAGCACAATGAGAGAAAAGGACAGGGCAGAGAAGCTCTCAAATAAGTGGTCCCTAAAGAAATGAGAGATGTATGTAGAGAATAAACTGAGATGCTCAGTGCTCAGCGTGCCATGGCCAAGTCACTGGTGTTTAAAGGTTCTGTTTATTTAGTACCTACAAAAGGCAACATAGTATAGTGGACAGAGGCCTGGTCTTAACATCAAGGTTTGCCTTTTGACACATACTGACTGAGCCTAGGCAAATCACAAGCTTTCAGTGACCCAGGCAATTATTTAGTGAGCTACAGCAATATGGGGAATTGCCTACATTGAGGAAATTGTGAGTCTGGACAAAAACAAACAAAAATGACATCAGACCAGGGTGATGTAAGGAAGGCTCAAGAAAAGTTTCTTTTCCCACCACCAATCTTTGTCATTGACTCAAGTGCATGAACTCTCTTCCCTTATGCGGAATGGGAAAGAAATGTTCCTTTAATTAAAAATTGAATTATTCTTCATTTTTCTTTCATAAATTTAAATTTAATCTTTTATTCCCCCCAATTACATGTAGAAACAATTTTAACATTCATTTAAAAAAACTTTGAGTTTTAATTTTTTTTTTTGGAAGGACTTCTTAGAATAAATCAACTGGGAACTTTCACTGAGACACTTTTGCTTGCTAGAAACACACTAAGGAATTGTGCCCAATCTGAATTTTTATTGGGCAGCCCCAATTTATAATTCTTTTATCTGTTATTTTTTAACATTGGGGTGAGGGAAGATATCTTACATTTCAAACAAAATCAATAAATATTGATTGGGTACTTACTATTTGTTCAACAGTGAACTAGTTGCCATGCTTGGGAAAAGCTATGGGGGATAATAATCCATTTCTGTCCCTATTGTAAACTATCTGGGGAGATAAGAAACTAAAGTCTGGAACAATTAAATAACAAAATTTGCAAACAACACTTCAAGGCAACAGTGGAAGACACATCATGAACCAGTATAATTAATTGCCACAGGAAGTATGCAGACTCTTGTTATGAGTTAAGAGAAAGCTTTAAAGAGGAAGAAGAAGCTGAGCTGGATTTGAAGCAGCTGTTGGCTCTGGATAAATATGGTATGTCTCTCCCACCCCATCCCCCCTTAGTTCAATTTTAAGTTTGCAATCATACAATGTTGCACTAAGACTTTTGGGACACCCTGTGTGTATTGGGTGTTCTGGTGGGAGAAAAGCCTTTAGAATCTAATGAAGGAAAGCATGGTAAGCATAAGGTAAATTCTAGTCACAATAAGCAAATTAGTTTGGCTAGAACAGAATAAAACTAAGTACAAGGTAATGTAGAGATACATGAGGATGATGTAGGGGGTAATGTAAGTTAAGTCTTGAAAGGTAGGTAGGGGGTAGGTTGTGGAGAGTATAGAACAGCAGGTTAAGAAGCCTGAGTTTTATTCTGCAGGCAACAAGGAGCCTTTGAGGGCTTTTGAGCAGAGACATGACATGATCAAAGAGGTATTTCAGGAAAGAAGATTAATCTGGTAGTGATTTTTTTTTTTGGATAAGCAGGAAAGACAATGCCAGTGGGGAGATTTTCTCCGGTACCATTAGTTGTACCACTAATACTATTCTACAGATTGTCATGGAGTTCCTAACTTGACTTCTCCTTATCACTCATAGGATCAAAGATTTGGAGAGGGAAGTGATCACAGAGGTCATCTAATAAAAATGATTATCATCC
Organism: Pseudocheirus occidentalis; assembly: GCA_028646575.1. Lineage (NCBI taxonomy): Eukaryota > Metazoa > Chordata > Mammalia > Diprotodontia > Pseudocheiridae > Pseudocheirus > Pseudocheirus occidentalis. The sequence continues at coordinate 1,874 of JAQQSW010003170.1, read as the reverse complement.
AGTCTATCCCAATTCTGCCATCCCCACTTCACAGATGAGGAAACAGATCATGTGACCTGTCCAAGGTAACAAAACAGAAAAGCTGATTCAAGCCCTGCATCTGACTCCACACTCAATACTCTTCCCACGAGGCGGACATAAAATAGATTTTTTTTTGGGGGGGTGGACAAAATAGAAGAATGTTGTACAGGAATATTTATACAGAAAGTTTCTAAATGACACTAAAATTGAGATCTTCCCAAGGAAAGGATCTGGGGGAGAAGAACAAGGAGAGAAAAAAAAGTTTTATCCCAGATTGAGCTTCTAAGTAAGATGGGCAATTTTCTTACACCAGAAAATACCTCTTAGCCTGGATCCATTTCAAGTCACATAATGAAACTGGGTCATGTTTTGGAGTGTATTTCCCTATTACTTGTGCCTTCTTACCTGTTACAATTGGGGTTTTCACACATGATCAGTATCTCCCCTGAGCAGCAGATTGTACAAAAAGGTTGATACCCATCTTCATCATATAAGAAGAATGAATCCAAGAAGTTGTCCTTGGAAAATAGAAGGTCAGTTATGAAAATTTCTTTGCTTCTTAAAAATGTAATCCATGTAGACTCTATTAAATGTGTACTTCCCCTTGTCAGAGTTATATATGCTTACCTTACATGGGATGCACATTCCTCCTTCAAATAAGGGATGTTGTGTATGAATCTCGAGACTGCCACAACATATGCAGAGTTCTAAAATAGACATTTGATGTGTTTAAAGTATAATGTTAACATACAATGACACTCCTCTGTTATCCTTATGGTATATAGTATTTACTTCTGTACCATCAAAGCATATAGTTTTATTTTTATCTTTTTGGTTTTTGGAGGGGGGAGAGCAGGGCAATTGGGGTTAAGTGACTTGCCCAAGGTCACACAACTAATAAATGTTAAGTGTCTGAGATCAGATTTGAACTCAAGTCCTCTTGACTTCAGGGTGGGTGCTCTATTCACTGAGCCACCTAGCCAAACCAGCATATATAGGTCTTTAGAAGTTAAAAAACATGGTAGTACTGTTCATAATGACTTTATATTTGGATACTCATTACCTGACAAAAGAATAATAGCTTTAGTTTTTAACCACTTATTTTAATTACATACTAAATTGATCTTGTGATCCGAATAACAACAATGTGATATTAGTGGAAAGAATACTTGATTAGAGGTCTAGAAAAATATAAGTAAGTACTAGTCGTTACTCTGCTCCTTACTTTTTCCTATTTCCCTGAATTTCCTTCTCTATAAAATGAAAGCGTTGACTTCTAAATTTCTTTCCTGCTCTAAAAACCTATGCTTCTCTGCTTTTCTCTTCTTTCTAGAACAACCAGTTTTTGCAAAGTGCTCCAGAAAATTGTTCTTTCCCCTCTTCATGTTGTTTTCATTAAAAAATGTTATTTTCCCCAGGTAATAAAATATAATGTTAAAGTATATATGCTTGAAAATCTTTAGAAGTCCTGCATGAACTGATTCAAAGGCAAATAAATGAGAAGAACCAGAACAATCTATACTGTAAAAGCAAGATAGCAAAGACAAGCAATTGTGAAAGACTTAGTAATTTTTATTCATTCATTCATTCATTCACTCATTCATCTATTTATTTATTTATTCATTTATTTATTTGTTCATTCATTCATTTATTTGTTTATTTATTTATTTCTTTTTGGAGGGGGGAAGACTGGGCAAGGTCACACGGCTAGTAAGTGTTAAGTATATGAGGTCGAATTTGAACTCACATCCTCCTGACTCCAGGGCCATTTTCTATTCACTGTGCCACCTAACTGCCCCAAGACTTAGTAATTCTGATCAATACAATGAGTCCCATGATTCCAAAAGATTCAT
>JAQQSW010003169.1:0-14759 GCA_028646575.1 Pseudocheirus occidentalis | reverse complement strand
TAAGAGAACGTAGCAAGAAGCAAGCCCTGTGTCTTAAGTTTTCTGTGCAGCTGTTTCTCCCAGAGAAAGCGAGCGGAAGCCGGGAGCCGGGGACGCCCGAAGCCTGTTGAAGAAGGGTATAGGTGAAACCTATACAGCCTGACCCCCCCAAAACTGTAACAGTTGATCATCCTCTATTCCAACTGGTTCTCCTCTTATGTGTTTAACAGCATTTGTCTAATTTTCTATATCTTCACCCATGTTACACCAGTGATCTATGGGTGTTCTCAAACTTCAGTTCCACACTAGACCCTCTTCTCTTTTCCTTTCATGCTATTTTACCTGGCAAGTCCATAAGGTTTCAGTTTTAATTAATTCCGGTTGTCTCCAGATCTAGGGATAGATAGAATATTTTTAAGTCCTTACTCTGCCCCAAGAACCACTCTAAGCACTGAGGATAAAAATATAAGTAATCATGAAAGTCTTTGCCCTCAAGAATCTTAATTCTAATGGGGAGCAATGCATAAAGGGAGGTACAAAATTAGGGGAAGGTGAATGTGGAGAAAGGATACCTATGGAGGCAAGACAGCTGGTGAGAAGGAAGAGAAGTCCATAGGGTGGATTTTGAATTGAAGTGGATAATTGGTAGGGCCTCTCCTGAAATAACAGTCCGGGCAGGAAGTCTCCAATCAGATCAGGTTGAAAGCTTCTTCCTTTTTAAAATAATACTTTAATTTCCCCCAATTACATATATTTTTTAACATATAATTTTAACATCCATTTTAATTTAACAATTTTAACATACATTTTGGAAAAATTTTTACTTCCAAATTCTCTTCCTCTCTCCCTTATTTCCTTCTTTTCCTAAGATACTTAGCAATTTGATATAGGTTATACATGTGCAATCATGCAAAACATATTTCCATATTAGTCAATAGACCAAAAGGAAGCACACACACACGCACACACACAAGTGTAAACTAATATGCTTCAATCTGCATTCAAATTTCACCAGTTCTTTCTCTGAATGTGGATAGCACTTTTCATCATGAGTCTTCTGGGATTGCTTTGGATCAGCTGTATTGCTGAGAAGAGCTAAATCATTCACAGTTGATCATCCCACAATGTTTCTGTTTTCTGTGTTCTGGTTCTGCTCATTTCACAAGAAGTTTCTTCCTTAATTGGCTTACCTGCTTTGAGCCTCTTCTCACTCTAATCCATCCTCCACTCAGCTGCTAAAGAGATTTTACTAAGTCAAAGTCTGTTCATGTGACATTTACTCAATAAACTCCCAAACGCCCTATTACCTCTAGGATAAAATATAAAGTTTTTTATCTGGCATATGAAACTCTTCAGAGAAGGGTCTCTTCCTACTTTGCAGTCTTCTTACACTTTACTCCCCTGCATATACTCTACAACCTAGTTATACTGCCATATTTGTGTTTTCTTGTACAATATCCTCCATCTTCCATCTCTGTTCCTTCACATTGCTTGTCCCCCATGCCTGGAACACTTGCCTGTTTCAGCTCCCCTCTTAGTTTCTCTGGCTTCCTTCAAGATTCAGTTCAGTTGTTGATCTTTGTAGGAAATCTTCCCTTGTTCCCTCAGTTGCTAGAGCTTCAATTCTGAGTTAGTTTTCCAATCTTTTCAGCCCTCATATTTTTTACGTATTTGTATGCACCTAGTTTATGTCTGAATTATTTTCTCCATTAGAGTGGAAGTTCCTTAAAGACAGGGATTATGAATGTCTTTATTTTATCACTAGGACCTAAAATAGAGAGTAATAAGGTACTGGCCAAATGAGAGTCCAGTCTTGAGAGCACTGACATTTCACAAGCTTGCTTCTGGAAGTGACTGATGACATGAAATAGACAGGATCCGTTCTCCACTTTAGTTCACGGGTATAATCTCTTACAGTTTTCTTTATGCTTACTGTGTGGCAAAGAGGAGGCTTTTATTGGCTGCTAAACTGTAACTATGTGTATCTGAAAGGTGTTTACTGGTCAGATTGATCTCTTTTTTATTTATTCTTATTTATTATTATGATCTATTTTTATTATCTCTATTTTATTATTGATCTCTGTTTTATTATTTTATAACTGAAGCAAAAATTGCCTGAAGATTCGAGATGTAGAGAGGGATAGTGCTAGTGTCCAACGTCTATTTTCTCTACTTAGGTGCACACATGACTCTGAATATCTGGTCTCTTGGACTTTTCTCTATTTGTGTTTGATTTTTCCTGTCTTAGGTGAAGGAATAGATGACTGCAAGCTTGTGAGCTTCAAAAGGTTAGAAAAGCAAGCCACCAGAGGATTAAGAGCTAGAGGTGTCCTTTCCTGGGTTTTCCAGCAACTAAGCAGGTATCAAAACAATCAGGAGTCCAGCTATCGATTAGACACTGTATCTTGTAGGCAAGGGATTATCTCTGATCATTATCAATGCTGCATTTGGAAGTGCTTATTGGGGAGTAATTGCCATCTAGCATTGTCTCATGACCAAAATGGGCAATTTTTGTTTTCTTATTCTGCTTCTTGCTTTGGCTATTCAGAAAATACCCCTTTGTAAAAAATAATTAATATAAATCAGTTAAATGACATTGGGGTGCTAATCATTAGGTAAATCAATGATATAAGAGAGATAATAACTATCTGGTAATTGAAATTGAGGAGAGCAAGACAGAATGGGGGCTTAACTATATATCATTAGAAGAAATCTTGGAGCAGCTAGGTGGTGCAGTGAACAGAACATCAGCCCTGTACTCAGGAGAACCTGAGTTCAAATACAGCGTCAGACACTTAACACAAAAACTAGCCCTGTGACCTTAGGCAAGTCACTTAAATCCAATTTCCCCACCAAAAGGAAAAAAAAGAAAGAAATCTCACTGCCCTTCAGAAGTACCCTCAGAACTCTGAAAGGAAGATGTAGCTCTCTTTGAAGACAACCCAGCAGAGCAAATGTGATTTGGAATAAAGATGCCAGAATTTATATGGGTTATAGAGGCATTGTAAAAAGAATACTATGTTTAAAGAGAGGTGAGCCTCTTAGAAGGAAGGTCCTACATACATTTAAGGTCACAAGTTATATAATCATAGATTTAAAGCTGGAAGAGAACTTAGAAGTCATTGAGTTCAACTTCTTATTTTACAGATGAAGAAACTGAGACTAGACAGGTCAACTTTCTCATATTCAGAAAGTTAGTAAATATCTGAGACAGGATTTGAACCCAGATTAAGTCCTGAGCTAATTTCTATTTTTTCTTCTACTTGGACGAATTAAATCTATAACTTTGAAAGAATAATTTTGCACACTTTTCTCCCTATATTAACAGTTAAACTACTACTCCCTCAAGCCTAAAGAAAAGATAGTATATTTTAGATCTTAGGAGGTCTAATGAAATTAGATTAAAGTTATGCTTAATCTTTCTGAATTTTAAGTAATTAAAATCCGAGGTGGAGGGAAGGTGGGGTATTGGTTGCTATATTCAAAGTGTATGATTATCTGAACAAATAAACTAATCTCTTCCTCTCACCTTAAGAGATTAGTGTATTTGGCTTTAAGTCCTTTTCTAGGTTGAAAAGACATTTGAAGAAATAGCAATCTCTAAAATTGTAGAAATTCTCTCTTTTTCACTGTGAGCTAAGGAAGATCTCTTTCTACTTTGGATTGCCTTCTTCCCTCTAAATCCTAATTTATTTGAACTGAAATAATTGTAAATGGATATACTATTTGATAGCAGCTTCAAGTAACAAATGCAAATAAATATTTAAAGAAATGGTTTTCTACTTGCAGGTGATAGTGTTGTAGCTGTGGAGGAGGGAATTTGGGAATGTCCTTCCTTCCTCCCACCCCCAAACTCTTTATACTACTGGTCAGAAGAATGGGAAATGAAATTGTCAGAGGGGTAAAGGGACTGTGGGGTTTTCCCAGGAATATTTCAGGAAAATGAGAAGATGCGAAGGATTGTTGACTAAACTCACGTGTCTCACCATCTCCTGCCATTGCTGGCCCAGTCAGCTCTGCATTCCAGTTTATTCTCATTGGTCAAAAGTTTTCATTGCCATGCTTTAAACCTTTTCAGCTTTGCTTCTTTTTCCTGTTTTTTGTTTTGCTTTGTTTTTGCTGTAGTGATAGCATTCATTCCCTGAGAAGCATGGACAACTAGTGTGGTTTGCAGTCCTCTTTCTCCTTCATCTTTCTATGTTTAGGTGAAGTATTATGGAAATGTGAAGCACTTGAATTACTTTTAGCTTGAAGTTATACTTTCATTGCTCTACTTGACATTTTGACACAATACCATCATCATTCTTTTCATTACTGTATTTCTTTACATGTTTTTGTTGTTCAGTCATTTTCAGTTATGCCTAACTCTCTGTGAACCCATTTGAGATTTTCTTGGAAGAGATATTTGAGTGATTTACTATTTTCTTCTCCCACTCATTTTGCAAATGAGGAATATGAAGAAAATAGGGTTAAGTGACTTGCCCAAGATCACACAGCTAATAAGTGTGGCCAGATTTGAACTCAAGGAAAATGATTCTAGGCCCTCAAGGCATTCTATCTTCCCTGTGCTTATGAGTAAGGCATTTTAACATAGTACCTTTGATTTTATTCTAATAATATTATATTTTTACCTCTCCCAAAAAAGAAGCTATTTTTTTGTTTTGTTTTGGGTTTTTGTTCAACAAAATAGAGATTGGAACATACGGTGTACCAACCACCTCTCTGTGTAAGTTTTTATTAAGTCTTCAGATCCTTACTGCAGTGCCAGGGGCATTCATAACCACAGCACGTCACACAAGAATGCCAGGTGAAGACATCCAGTTGTCATTTTAAGTATAATAATATCAGCTCATTTCTATTTATGGCTTTAATTGGTCCCAATCCAGGATCCTCTGAACTCTTCAAATTTTCTTTGCCAAGCATCTTCTATGAAGGTTGATGGTGCAAAGACCTCTGTCAATCACTGAGCAGAGATGATGAATGCACAAATATTTCTGATTTTAAGGAGTCATTTTTAATCCAGTCAATTGCCAAGATTCACACTTCTTCTGAAACATGCATGTATTAATTCTGGAAGAGTACCTTTTTAGTTAAAGAAACTGATTACAAACTTCCTTCTCATTGTGAAAACATTCCCCTATTAAAAATAAACAGTTCTGAAAAGGCACTCTCATTTTGCCTCAGTTATTATGCCTCTGCCAAGAATAGCGGAGTTTCAACAGACGCTCAAGATAGTTGTAATTCAATACCCTTCAACTCTCATAAATAGAGAAATCTGTGGTTGAGGTGAGAATGTAAACATCTAAAGTCAGTTCTGAGTCCTGCCAATGACCTTGAACAAATAATTAACTTTCAAGAAGCTCAGTTTCTGATCTTAGGATTATATTATCTAGAGCTAGAAGGAATTCAAAACTCATCTAGGACAACTAGCTCATTTTACAGATGAGAAAAATAATGCTTCAAGGAAGAAACTGACTTTCTCATTGTTGTTGTAATAAGGGCAGTTCCATGGAATATGTACACAATTGTCCTTCTGAGTCTTTATGGACAGCGTGGTAAGTTTGGGGCTTGCATCTAGCCATGTGGCAACCCTATGCTGGAAGACTGTTCTTTTTTAATATGATGTGGCAGAGACTGAGGGGTCCTTTGTTTCTTCCCCATCCTGTGCTAGCAGAAAGGGGGTTGAAAGCTACAGGGGTTAAAAGTAAATGTTGGTTTTTATTTTCACTTTTTGTTTCAACTCTTCTGAACTGACAAGTAGCAGATTGTCTTTAGATTCCCTGGAACATGACTTTTGGGAATGACTTGTGCTCTTTTCACTCACCCACCCCATGGGGAGTATAGACGCCCTACTTGAGTTTGCATTTGGGTTCATGGCTGCCATTTTCACTTTGTTTCCTTTCCTGAATACGTAACCAAACATCAGCCTCAATGAAGATATATCCAGGCTAGGAGACAATCTTGAGTTCAAGAGGTCTCTAGAAGGAAGTTGAATCAAGGGGAATTTGTTCATCTGAAATGATGATCACTGACAAGAAGAGGATTGTCTCAAGTCTGACCTAGTTTACCCACCCGATATGTAGCTCTCAGGAGCTGTGAGGAAAGTGGAGAGTAAAAGGCAAAACGTAAAATGTTTAATTGCTTATAGTATAAGCTACTTTATTTCTGCATGTTTTAAGCACCAGTCTCTTGGCCTGGCATAACAGCAGTTAGCACCGCTTTTTGTTGAGTGTGTCTTATAGGCTCTGTGCCCTTGTGAAAGTCTTTTTTTTTGAATTTACTATGTCTTTCACACAGAGGAGATAAATACCTCTCTCATTCTTAATTTAAATTGTAAATTGAGCACATCTCTATTCTTCTCTTTTGGAGGAACCCCAGATATGGACCATAATCTAGGCTACAAGAAAAATTTCTCCAAAGTATCAGAGTTTAATGAGCCTTAGAGTGAGAGAAAAATGACACGAATCCAGTGGGGCCTATATCCATTTCATAAGAAACGGGTTCTGCCCAGTGCTGAACCCTATCCAAGACACATGTCTGGGCCCAGAGTGGTTGAGGGAGAGAAGCGAATAGCATTTTCTCATCCCTCATCTTGGTCTGACTTCCTTGGCGTCCTTCAAGTCCCACCTAAAATCCAAACTTCTACAAGATGCCTTTTGCCAATTCCCCTTTACGTTAATGCCTTCCACCAATTGATTATCCCTAATTGACTTTTCTAATATCATGTCTGTTCACAGTTATCTGCAAGCAATCCCTTCCCTCCTCCCCCTGTGAAACTGTAATCTCTTTAAGCTTAGGAACATTTTTTTGGCTTGGGTTTTGTTCTGTTTGCTTTTCTTTATGTCCACTGCCTGCCACTAGGTAATGACTGTTCACCTAACTTGGCTTATTGACTGCTACAGTATCCCAGCCCCTGCAGAGCCCGGCAATGGCTTCTTAAGTTTAGATCACACAAAAAGTCATGGTAAATTTGAGATTTGTTCATGACAAAGTATTTCACTGAGAAAAGCACAGTGGTGAAGGCAGGAGAAAGGATTGAGCTGTAATGAAAATAGTTGGTTATTTGGGGTCACATGAGAAAACTACTCTCTCTTACTACCAAACCAAAAAAAAAGTTGTTTAAAGTGAAATGCATAAATCTATCATGGAGTCAAGAACTCCACACACAGCCTCTATTCAAAAAGGACTCCAGACCAGGCATATCCACATTTCCTGCCTAAATAAACTTCTTTGGATTGGACCCCATCATGATCATGCCCCTATAGCAGGTGACATGTCCTGCTGGTCATTTCATGTTCCTTTTGTTGGTGGTCTTCACCCATTAGATTGTGAGCTTTTTGAGGGCAGGGACTCTTTTTATTTTGTATTTGTATCCCTAGCACCTAATCCAGTACCTGACACTTAGTAGGTACTTAATAAATATTGATTGACTAACTGACCAGACAGTCTATGCTCCCATGTGCTCAGTATGGAGGATAGGTTGAGTTTTGCCAGCTGTGATTTTGGTAAGCTATAATGGATGCTGTAATTCTAATTGAGAGCTTTGAGAGTTAGAAGTGACTTCAGAGAACACTGAGCTCAACTCCTTTATCTTAGAGATGAGTTGCAGATGAAATAATTTGCCCAAGATCACAAAGTAGAAAGAAGCAAAGGCAACATTTGAACCAGCTTCTTTTAACTTCAAATCCAATCACTTTCCACTTCCCTGGGACTTGGAGAACCTGAGCTTTTAACTCCTTACTTCTCTGGACTGAGAGATAAGCTCAACCCAAGAACCAAAATGCTCCTGTTGTGCGAGCAGCTCTAATGCTAGCACCCTCTTAGTTCAGCTTCACATGGGGACGAAATGAGACACCGCAGATCACTGAACCTTTATCAAAAGTTTTCTTTACCAAAACATAGAAAGGACATAATAGTATATCTCTCCATTTTGCATGTGCAGCCCTGCCTGGTTTCAGTTCCACAGAACAAGATGCCCCTTCCCAGGATAAACTTCTCATATGGCCATCATGCTGCTGACCCCAACCTTGATTCATTCCTTCTCCCTCAGACTCCTATCCCCTCTGAGTGGAAGGCTGGAGGCCAGAGTACCAACCACCTCCCTATATCTTCCTTTATAGAGGACTTTCAGATCACTCTCCTTTATATTTACTACCTTGAGGGTTTCAGTTCCTTAAACAAGGTGAGCACCTGGGGTCCTGTCTCTCTCCACCCCCACCCCATACATACCATCCCTAACTTCTTGCTTTCCCCTTTTAGATGGCAAACTCATCAAAACCAGGAACTTTCTTTTTTATTCATTATACCCCCTGTGCTTTGCACAGAGCCTAGCAGGTCATAGGTGCTTGGTGAATGTTAATTGAATTGGACAGACAACAAGCATACAGTGGAACTTTGCTTCTCTGGACATAGTCTTCCTTATCACCATCTGGAAACCAATGTATGTTATCAGGGTATGACCATTTGAGTGGTTTTAGTCACTTACCAAGCTTGAATGCTGCTGGGCCCTTTTGCCCCAAGACCAGGAAATTTCATTAGGGCAACTGAAGGCAATCAGGTTGCGTGGTGAGCAGAAAACTACATCAGGAAAAACTAGTTAGGAAAATCACCTGGTTCAAGGGATCTGAATTCCTGTGAATTTAAAACCTATAACTTTTAAGAAATAGTATAGAAAGGCATCAATTGTAGGACTTCTGCTCTATTTGATAAGGTCCTGCCAAGTGCAGAAAGCTATCTTGGGCTCTAGTCTGCATCCCTATCCATTAGGAGAGGTTTTTCACTCAGGGTAGTCAGAACCCAAGCTAGCCTACTTTGGGGCAGTGAATAGAGTAAAAAGGTTAATAGCTTTCTGTGTCCTAATTGAAGGCCTTATGTTTCAGTCATACATTTACGACTATCCAGAGCCAGTCATACATTTACGACTCTCCAATCTGGTTTCCAACTCCAAAGGCTGTGTTCTTTCCACTTCACATACACATCAAATAGTGAAAATTCAGCTGAGTCCACAAAGGCTAGACTACTAGACCATTCCATGCCCAATGCCAAGCCGTGGCTTTTGGATTATGTTCAGTCTTAAGCAATGTGGCCTCAGGTGAGAGGGAACTCACAATGTAGATTGATTTCATTGCTTGTTGTCCATGATATACTCTTGAGTGACTTCTCCAGAAGGTAAAGTGAAATATTCCTTTTTAAGTCATATTTTCGGCTTTTGAATTTATCTTTCTCTACTGTATTTCTATTAGGATTTATGTTTTCTGTCTTTTCACATGTATTACCTGGCTAAATCCTCCATCTGCCTTCCCCAGGATGATTTACATTTTAATATTTAAGATTGTGACTTACAAATGTAAAGGTTCTTGAAAAACAGTAGGTGTAAAGGTACTCAATGCATAATATAAATTGGGTTCTGGGTCAGAAGTTTATTTTCTCTGAGTAAAGAAAGGTTAAACATAAAACAATCATAGGTGCAACAGGAGATTTAGTCATTTAACTTAATTTAATTGGTGTAATCTGAGAGGCTAATATTTAAATCTTATCAATTTATAGAGTAGTTTGTTAAGACTGCTAATCAGACAGTTTACATTTCACCTCAGTTCTGTATTATCTTGCCACTCCAAACCTGAACTTTCCCCCAATTAAATTTTTAGCCTCTTCCACAATCAGTCATTTTTGTATGTGATGCCACTGTAACCAATTGCACCTGTGAACAGTGTCACTGACAAGCCTCTGAACCCTTTTCAACTCATAATGTCACTTCTTGGACATGTCTGTCCATCTTAACTCTTTTTGTGTCATGGACCCTTTGGCACTCTGATGAAATCTATGAACCCCTTCTCAGAATAATGTTTAAACATTTTTTTGTTGTTCAGTCACTTTTCAATAATATATGACTCTTCTTTATCCTAATTGGGGTTTTCTTGGCAAAGATATTGGAGTGGCTTGCCATTTCCTTCTCTAGCTCATTTTATAGATGAGAAACTGAGGCAAAAAGGGTTAAGTGATTTGCCAAGGATCACACAGCTAGTAAGTGTCTGAGGCCAGATTTGAATTCACAAAGATGAATCTTCCTGATTCCAAAACCAGTGCTTTATTCACTATGCCATCTAGCTACCTGTGTTTTTAAATACATAAAATGAAATACATTGGATTGAAAAGAAGCCAATTAAATTAAAATAAAATTGACAACATAATATTTTTTAAAGTTCATAGATCACGGATAAAGGGTCCCTAATCTAAAGGTTGTTACTCAGACAGCTACTTAGAAAAAGACTAATTAAAATAATCAGTTCTTTTTAACATGTATACAATCTATTCATTAATTCCCACCATTAACAAAGCAAAGCAATTGGACCTCCATACCCTCCAGAATGTATATTGCTCTTGGAGACTGATTTTCCAATTCAAGACTGCCCTTAATGCTCATTTTAACCTAATTTGGGATTGAAATGTTAGAGGATGGGTTTAGAAGAGCCTTGAATGACATTTGTCTAGAGTACACACACTCTTGTAATAGCACTTTCAGAGAAGGGGATATGTGAAATAACAGGAAATCTACTAAATTTCAAAATTAGGTTTATTTTTCTTAAATATGACTCTTTCCTTAAAGAAACAGCAATTTAGATCAGACAAGTACTAATTGTCAGAGTATCCCAATGCAAGTGAAAAATGAATACACATGCCTCAGGAAAGTATAACCATTTAACTAAAAGACAATATCATTGAGGGTAGCTGGTGTTAAAAACAAATGGGGGTGGGGTGCGGGATTCCAGGATGGTTGGTCTTGTTAGCTTACAACTCACCAAAATCAAAATGAAGGTTATCTATCTCCATCTAGAGGCCAAAACCTTGAAGTATTCATTGTAGAAACTGAGCTCAGTTACCTTTATGAGAAATGCCTTTAATCCAAGTTTAATTACAAATTTCAAAGAACTCAAGTTTTAGGCTTAATGATTTTTAAAATAGAAGATTACTTGTTTGATTCCACTTTTCAATTAATCAGACAATGTTTATTAAATGCCTGCCATGTGCCAGATCTTGTGCTAGGCTCCAGGGATACACACACACACACACACACACACACACACACACACACACACACACACACACACATACACACACGCACACACACACGCACAAATGAAAGAATGCCAACTCTCACGAAGTTTAGAGATGTGTGTATAGATGTTTGTGTGTATACATATATACACACACATATATACATACACATACTTATATAGATACAGATTTACATACACATATATATTAGAAGCTCCTCCTTCCTTCTTTGTACCTGGAGATACCTCCTCACACAGTGTTAGTGGGACAAATGGACACTGATTTAGAGTATTCTGGTTTGGAGGCCCCTCACTTGGAGAACATTTATGTCAGGGTCCTTGTCTGGGAAAATAATTTCACGTGTCTGAACCTCAGTTTCTTCATACGTGAAAATGAAGGAGAATTCCCTTCTAGCTCTAATGTGTTATGATTTTTAGACCTTTTTTTTTTTTTTGCTTTTTGGAGGGAGGACGGTAGGGCAATTAGGGTTAAGTGACTTGCCCAAGGTCACATGGCTAATTTTGTGTTAAGTGTCTGAGGCCAGATTTGAACTAAGGTCCTCCTGACTCCAGGGCCAGTGCTCTATTCACTGTGCCACCTGGCCTCCCCTATGATTTTTTAATAGGGACACTATAGTAACTTAAACTTCATTCAAATATCTACTCTATAATAGGCAGTGAAGGCCTGGGACAAAAGGTTACAGCATTCTTTTTTTTTTTTTTGCTTTTTGGAGGGCAGTTGGGGTTAAGTGACTTGCCCAAGGTCACACGGCTAGTTTTTGTGTTAAGTGTCTGAGGCCGGATTTGAACTCAGGTCCTCCTGACTCCAGGGCCAGTGCTCTACTCACTGCGCCACGTAGCTGCCCCTACAGCATTCTTTAAAGACCAAATAATGTCTTCAGTGTCCCTTAGAATTACCTCCTATAAGTTTTACACTAATTGTTGTCAATATCTAGAGAAACAAATGTTAATATGAAAAGTACAGAATTTATTCCTTATTCTTCCCTTAAGGTGAGCATTACTTGCTCAAGGAGTATAGGACTAAAGTCCTGACTGATGAACAGAGCAATCATAAGACTTTTATACATTTTTAGAACCATCCCAGTTCAGGATGACTATGTCACAAAACTTGATGACTGCCATTTGTGATACAGAGTTCCTTGGTTGTAAATACAAATTGACAATGACCAGAGTAGGGTCTATTTACATTTTATGGTCTCAGGATGTCTGTTTTGCTCCAATGTGGAGTAAGTCCCAAGATAAAGAGAATCTCACCTCTGGTCTTTGAAGTTGCAGATTGAGGGAGAGGCATTTTGAAATCAATCAGAACAGTTTGATTGGTAACATTTATATGTAACAACTGTAACATCTATATTTGGTTAAATCAGACTTTAGCTAAAATATGATATTAAATAATTATCATTTCCCTGCTTTTGGTCAATAACAAATCTATTAGGGTTTATTTCTAAGACCAAATAAGGTATAAAAAAAATCTCTCTTCTTAGCTTTTCCAATATCCTTATCTAGGTGAATTCAGATTTTTTTCCCCATCACTTCCTGAAACAGGAGACATTAATAATAGTCAAGCAGATAGATATTCCCAGATAGTAAGTCAATTACAATACAAGCAGAGGAACAGGCTTCAAGGGAGATCAAGGTAGCACAATGGGAATACAGAACAATAAGCTAAATCTGTAGTAGTAGTTTCTGTGTAGGCCTGGTCCGGACACTTGGGAGAGCTATTTGCATCCAATGTCATCTTCTTCAGGACCCCTTGACTCCAATGTCCACTCAGGAGCAGTATTCACAAGCTGGAGTAGTCAGTCAGGCCTGACAGGGGCTCCCAGAAACATATGATTTGACACCAAAGACACATAGAAACGGTTCAGTTTCCCAGCCATGCAAGGCTAGGCTCAAATAATATCACTAATAGTTCAGTTTTCTAGCCACACAGGGATAGACTCAAACATTACAATAAAGTCTTCCTCACAGTTTACAAAATTGCACAATTACATTAAGTTAGGTACGGATTATACTGCTTAGGTGGCTCACAATAGACTAGTTTTGGGAAGGGAGATTGTATGTCACTAAGATAACTAAGAAAACTTATACATGAACCATACAAATTAACAAAATCACTACTTCCAAGATTAACTAACATCAATTCCTTATACCCCAGTGACCAATATCCATTTAAACAGCACTTTCTCAATTCCAGGTACCTCATGTAGTTATACAATTCAAAAAGTGAGTTCTGTTTTTCTGGTTCAGATCTAGAAGTTACCAGATAATTCTGACTTAATATAAATTAGTACAATCACTAAAAATTGGTTCCACATTTTTAAAACTGGAGAATTTTCAGCTTATTTATTATTTGTTATTTACATCCTTAACTAAATCCTGTTCTTGGAATAGGAATCCTTTAAATGTGAAGCAGATGTATCTTAGAGGAATCTCTCTGATCCTATTGCTTTCCTCCAAATTTACTATCCTATTGAATTAGACTTCTATCACATAACATTTTTGTCTTATTACTTGGTTTAATCATTTCCTCCTTTGGAAGATGTTATCTCTATATTTATTTTTTTATTTTTGCTTTTTGGAGGGCAGTTGGGGTTAAGTGACTTGCCCAAGGTCACAAGGCTAGTTTTTGTGTTGTGTCTGAGGCCAGATTTGAACTCAGGTCCTCCTGACTCCAGGGCCGGTGCTCTATTCACTGAGCCACCTAGCCGCCCCTAACTGTAACATCTATATTTCTTTATTTATTTGGCCATGAATATAACTTCTTGATAAATTTGTTATAAAAGATAAAGATAAAAGATAAAGAGGACAAAAAGAAAACTTCTTTTGTTCTGTTTATTCCAGGCATGAATCATCTCTGATAAGCAATCTTGTAGCCACTAGGTGCTGAAAGTAGGGCTTGGGCATAAATAGGCGGGGGAAATAAATAAATAAAACACAAAATTGGGAAATAGAGTCAGAGAGATCCCACCTGGGCAGTGTCTAAGCTTGTCTTCCAACTTTTCCCAGGCACAGACATCCATCTTTAGCAGTTTTCAGCCTGCAGCCCATGCTATTCAATTATTGGTCTTTATGACAACTATTCTTATAATCAAGGCTTAAAATAATAGCAATTTTTGAAGTCCCCCAAATTTTTAAAAGCAAATTAATATAGACTGGTATCCTTCAGAAAAGGCCATCTAAAATTTGATTGAGTTATTAATTATAAAATCAAGTTACAAAACTTTCTGCCTTCCTAAATATCTCCTCATATTCTTCTCAACATACTTAAACCCTTTAAAACTGACCACGATCAACTCAGGGGATGGAGCCAAGATGGCAGCATAGAAGCAGCAAAGTTCTGTAGCTCCCACACAGCCACCCTAAATACTCATAAATATGACTCTAAATAAATTCTAGGACTCTCAAACTCACAAAAATATAGAAAACACATCTCTCACTGAAGGCAGCTCAGCAGGAGGGGCTCATCATGGCAGGCCAGGAGCCGAGACCTGCCCAGCCCAAAACCGAAACTGGGGCCAGGCCCCAGGGTAGTCAGGAAGAGCTGAGCCTCCCAAGCCACAGTGTGAGTCTACTTCAGAGAAGATCTAAAGCACCTCAAGCAATCTTCACAGCTATCAAGTCAGGACTAGAAAAGGTCAGTGAAAGTGAGTGAAGCTTTCCAAGCTAAATTTGGGGGAGGAAAAGCAGTTTGGCCAATCTGCC
>JAQQSW010003168.1:0-14759 GCA_028646575.1 Pseudocheirus occidentalis | reverse complement strand
AGAATGCACTTAACCTCAATTGATCTGCCTTCCCCCTAAAGAAAGCAAAGAAAAACCATACCCTGAAAAGGTAAAAACAATTCTGAATGAAAAATAAATATGCATTCAATGAATTGTCAGACTTTTAGAATTGTGTTGTGAAAAGACCTGAAATCAAAATGAAATTTGCCCTACAAAGATCCAAGAGAAATGCAATGTAAACATCAAAGGCCAATTGCAATGGATTCAATAAAGACAGATAGCACACTTTGATAAGAGGAAATGTACATTTATTGGATTTCTATTAATAATTGAGTAGTTTGAAAGATTGATTTATGAGTGATCATGATATGTTACTATAGAGAACACCATCTGGGAAGACATAAAAAGAGTAATAATCTAAAACAAATGAAGTATGATGGGAAAGAGTGGCAGAGGAATTGGAGAAGGAGGTCTAGTAGTTCTTGAATCCTACTATTACTGGGAATGGGTTAAAGAGGGAACAGTGCATAGGCATCTAAGTCTTCTAAATTAATAATGAAATAAATTACTAAGATCAAAAGGGTTTTAAAAAGGTGGCCTTCAGTCCACATATGTTACTCTAGTCAACATATATCCTTCAGGCCACAGAGGTCCTCAAGTGTGACATTTTATCTGAGTCCAAGTTTTACATAATAAGTTATTTTGTTGAGGGGATTTCTTATTTGTAGTTTTGATTCAGTCAATGGGTCATACTCAGAGACTCTGAGGGTGAGAAATAAGTGGGCAAGGTAGTGAGTAGAAATAAAGTAGAGGAGTCAGGAGAGAGAGAGAGAGTATAGGAAATATACATACACATAAAATAAAGATCTGTGATTGGAAAGCCAAGATGATGGAAAGGAAGCAGGAAATTTTCTAAGGTCCTCTATAAATTCCATCACTAGACTTTAAGAAGTGAATCAGAACATATGTTAGAGTGAAAGAATCCATTGGGAGATAGAGTAGAGCAAGTTCCCAGGCTAGGAAAGTGCCCTTATAGGTCCTGGGAAGGGAACGAGGAGCAAACAGGGGCTGCACCAGCAGGACCTGTGAGCAGACTACAGCAGTGAGAAGGAGCCCCAGCTTGCAGACTCACTGAACCCAATGGTGATTTAACAGTCTCATAACAGGAAAGACACCTGGTACGAGATGAGCAAGGGAAACCACAGGTTCCACAGCAGTGACAGCAGCTTCTCCTGGGACTACCAACCAATATCCTGGATGTTTAAAAATCACTTACCTGATTTTCCAGGAGACAAGATGGCAGAGTAAGTCCTAGCTGCTCTAATGCCCCTCCTTGATCCAGAAAATCCAGGGACAAAAATCAATCCAGAGTAAAATACTAAATTAGTAGAAATAGTCTCAGGCTTGGAAGACTTCGAATAAGGAAGTAAATGAATACTAAATCAGTGTGAAGGGAAGAGCTGGAAGTTTCCCAAAAAGATCCACCTCAGTTGACCTGTAGGACCAAGCATTAACAACAAAAGCCCAGGTGTGCTTTAGCACTACCAGGAGAATCTGCATGCACCATACAGCTGCCAGTCACCAGCTGCTAAGCAAGCTTGATCTGTAACCCAGGGGCACAGAGTCAGAAACCTGAAGTGGCCATACCACCCCTGCCCCACAAGTTACTCTATGAGGGTGAGGATAACTCAGGAGAAATACTGAGACTTCTGGCCTTGGTCCCAGTCTTGACACCCAGAGGCTACAGCATATAAAGTTAACTACAAAACCCCTACATCCCAGCCTGAGAAGAGTGGTAAATCTGTAACCCAGAAGCAGATACTGACTCTAAACAATAGGAAAAAGAAATAAAAATGGGCAGGAAGGAATCTGTGAAAATAATAGTATGATCATTATATTGAGTGAGTGATAACAGCCAAATTCAGAGGACAATATGGACTCTATACTCACATCTGAGACCAGAAAAAGAAATATGAACTGATTGCAAGGCCAAATCGCATTCATGGAGGAGCTCAAGAAAAATTATGAAAGTGAAATTAGAGAGGTAGAAGATAAATTTAAATCTACAGAGACAAAGTTGGAAGAAAAATTTTACTGAAGGAAACAAATAATTAAAAATTAAAATTGATAAACTGGAACAGGAGGTTCAAAATCTAACTGGAGGAAAAAACCTCCCTAAAAATGAAAACTGAGCATATGGAAAAGGAGCTTCAAAACTAATCAAGAAAAATCATTCACTAAAAGTTAGAATCAGTAAAATTGAAGCTAAGGACTCTGTGATGCATCGAGTCAGTCAAGCAAAATATAAAGTTTGAAAAGTTAGAAGAAAGTGCAAAATATCTCACTGGAAAAAAAGAAAACAACTGACATGGAGAACAGATCCAGGAGGGATAACCAAAGAATCAATGGTATACTGAAAAATCATGATGAAAAAGAAAAAAAAAACAGCTTGGACAACATTCTCAAAGAGACTGTCAAAGAAAACTGTACTGAGGCTCTAGAATCAGAGGGTAAAATAATTTTTGAATGAATTCACCAGACTCCACTGGAAAGAGATCCCAAACTGAAAACTCCAAGAAATGTAGTAGCCAAATTCCAGAATTACAATGTCAACTAGAAAATACTGCAAGCAGCCAAAAAGAAACAATTCAAATACTGTGGAACTACAGTCTTGATTGCACAGCACCTAGCAGCTTCTACCTTAAAAGACCGGAGAGATAGGAATTGGATATTTTGTAAGGCAAAAGAGCTAGGACTGCATGAAGGACCAACTCCCCAGCAAAACTGAGTGTAATGTTTTAGGAAAGTATATGGTCATTTTTAATTTTTTTTTCTTTTTGCTTTTTGGAGGGCAGTTGGGGTTAAGTGACTTGCCCAAGGTCACATGGCTAGTTTTTGTGTTAAGTGTTAGAGGCCAGATTTGAACTCAGGTCCTCCTGACTTCAGGCCCGGTGCTCTATTCACTGCACCACCTAGCCACCCAAGTATATTGTCATTTAATGAAATAAAGTACTTCCAGAGTTTTCTTGATGAAAAAGAGACCCATTATTCAGAGCTACTATTCTTAATTGTTCTCCAAATAATATTATCCTAATTCAGAGCTAACTGGAAAATCTGATTTCCAATTGTAAAATTCAAGGAATACATAAAATGGTAATCAAGGAAAACACAAACTCTTACACAATCTAACACATACATGTACACATGCAGGCACACGCAAGCAACTTGAAATTCAAAAAGAGCAAATTCTTTACACCCCTCTATGAAAAGATGATACCTGTCAGTGTCGAAATTAATATAATTATTGTGACATTTAAAAGGGATATACATAGACAGAGATACTGGGTAGAAATTAACTGATCTGATGATTAAAAAATGCTGTTAGGGGACCAAAGGAATCTTAATAGGAGAAAAGGAAAGCATGAGTCAGAACATGGTAAATGTTGATACATGAAGAGACATAAAAACATTTTAAAGTAGAGGGGAAGGAAGGAGGGAGATGAGCATAATATGAATGTTATTCTCATTGGTTCTGATGCAAAGAGGGATCAATATAATCAGTTAAATTTATTATACTAACATGAAAAGGCAAAAAAAGTTCATTATAAGAGAGGGAAAGGAGGGAGGAAGAGGAGCACTGTATATATATATATATATGTATATATATATATATTTTCAAAATTTATTGACTTGTTTATTTACTTTTAGTTTACAAGTTTCAGTTACAGAATCACTTGCATTTCAGATTTTCTCCCTTCCCTTCTCCCCCTGCCCATGGTGGCGTACAATCATGTATGGCATCTGAAAACACTTTCACATTGTAAAATAGTCTGGTTGTATAGAAACGTTATAACCAATGGAGCAAATAATGGGGAAAAAAAGAAAAGAAACAAAACAAAACATGGAAAAGAACAGCAGCATGTGTTGCTTCAGTCTCCATTTAAGCTCTCATCTTTCTAGATCTTTCTATGAGTGGAGATATCTCCTTCCATTCTGACACTTGTAGAGCTGCCTTTTAACTGTGCATTACTAAGAAGAGTCCTGTTTATTGAGGTTGATCAACACACATATGATGTATCAGTAACTGTACAATTTTTTTCCTGGTTCTGCTCTTCTCACTTAGCATCAATTTGAATAAGCCTCTCTAAGTAATTATGAAGTCCATCTCCTTCCCATTTCTTATAGCACAATAGTATTCCTTCACATTCATATACCATAACTTGTTCAGCCATTCCCCAATTGATGGTCAACCCCCAAGTTTCCATTTTTTTGCCACCACAAAGATAGCTGCAATAAATATTTTTGTATGTATGGGTCCTTTTCCCACTTCTATGATCTCTTTGGGGTACAACCCCAAAAGTGGTGTTACTGGGTCAAAAGGTATGCAATTATTTATAGACCTTTGGGCATACTTCCAGATTGCCCTCCAAAATGGTTGTATCAGTTCACAGATCCACCAACAATGCATTAGACTTCCGATTTTTCCACATCCTTTCCAGCACTTGTCATTTTCCTGTTTTGTCATCTAAGTCGATCTGACTGGTGAGATGTGGTACCTCAAAGTCATTTTGATTTGCATTTCTCAAATCAATACTTATTTAGAGCATTTTTCCATATGCTTAAAGATATCTTTAATTTCTACCTCTGAAAATTGCCTCTTCATATCCTTTGACCATTTATCAATTGGGGAAAGACTTTTATTCTTATAAATTTTACTTAATTCCCTGTATATTTTAGAAATGAGGCCTTTATCAGAGACACTGGTAATAAATATTTTTCCCAGTTTCTGACTTCACTCTTAATCTTGGTTACATTGGTTTTATTTGTACAAAAACTTTTCAACTTAACGTAATCAAGATTATCCATTTTGGATTTTATAATGCTCTCCCACACTTCTTTGGTCATAAGGTCTTCCCTACTGCATAAATCTGACAGGTAAACTATTCTTTGCTTCCCCAGATTATTTTCAGTATCAACTTCTATAAATAGATTGTGCACCCAATTAGAGTCGACTTTGGTGTTTGGCGTTACATGATGGTGTATGCCCAGTTTCTGCCATATTATATTCCAATTTTCTAGCATTTTTTGATAAATAGTGAATTCTCAACCCAGAAACTGGGGTCTTTTGGCTTATCAAACAGTATGTTATTATACTCACTGACTACTGAGTGTTTTATACCCAATAAATTCCATTAATCCACTAATCTGCTCCTTAGCCAGTACAAGGCAATTTTGAGGACTGCTGCTTTGTAACAGAAATTAAAATCTTGTATGGCCAGGCCTGCTTCCCTAACATTACTTTTCATTAATTGCCTTGATATTCTGGACTTGTTGTTTTTCTGGATGAATTTTATCCCTATTTTTTCTAGTTGTATAAATTAAATTTTGGTAGCTTGATTGGTATGGCACTAAATATGTAATTTTATTTAGGTAGAATTGTCATTTTTATTATATTAGCTCTACCCCACCATGAGCAATTAAGGTTTTTGCAATTAGTAATATCTGATTTTATTTGTTTTAAAAGAGTTTCATAGTTGTTTTCATAAAGATACTGAGTTTGTTTTGGCAGGTAGATTCCCAAATATTTTAAATTGTCTACAGCAACTTTAAATGGGTTTTCTCCTACTGTTTCTTGCTGTTGGACTTCATTGGAAATATACAGGAATGCTGAGGATTTATGTGGTTCATTTTATATCCTGCAACTTTGTTAAATTTATTCATTGACTCAAGCAGTTTTTTACTTGAGTTTCTAGGATTCTCCAAGTATATCCTCATGTCATCTAGAAAGAGTGGTAGCTTAGTCTCTTCTTTGCCTAATTTGATTTCTTTGATTTCTTTTTCTTCTCTAATTGCTACTGCTAACATTTCTAGTACCAGATGGAATAACAGAGATGATAGTGGACATCCTTGTTTCACCCCTGATCTTAACGGGAATGCTTCCAGTTTATCCCCATTGCATATAATACTTGTTGATGACTTTAAGTAGATGCTACCTATTATTCTAAGGAAAACCATTTATTCCTATACTTTCTAGTATTTTTAATAGGAATGAATGTTGCATTTTGTCAAAGTGTTTTTCTGCATCTATTGAAACAATCATATGGTTTTTCCCAGTTTTATTGTTGATATGAGCAATGATACTGATGGTTTTCCTAAAATTGTATCATCCTTGCATTCTTGGAATAAATTCAACCTGTTCAAAATGTATTATTTTTGTGAAAAGTTGCTGTAGTCTTTTTGCTAATATTTTATTTAAGATTTTTGCATTTGTATTCATGAGGGAGATTGGTCTATAATTTTCTTGACCTGTTTTGTCTCTCCCTGATTTACGTGTCAGTACCATATTTGTGTCATAAAACAAATTTGGAAGGACTCATTCCTCACCAATTTTCCCAAATAGTTTGTAGAGTATTGGAATCAATTGATCTTTTAATGTTTGATAGACTTCACTAGTACATCCATCTGGCCCTGGGGATTTTTTCCCAGGTAGTTCTCTGATAGCTTGTTCCATTTCTTTTACTGAGATGGGGTTGTTTAAGTAATTTACTTCCTCTTCAGTTAGTCTGGGCAACTTATATTTTTGTAGATATTCATCCATTTCACTAAAATTGTTAAAATTATGTGCATACTGTTGGGCAAAATCATTACTAATTATTGTTTTAATTTAATCTTCATTGGAGGTACATCCACCCTTTACATTTTTGAGACTCAGAATTTTGTTTTCTTCTTTCTTTTTTATCATATTGACTAAGGGTCTATCAATTTTATTGGTTGTTTTACAAAACCAACTCTTATTTTTAATAATTGTTTCCTTACTTTCAATTTTATTCATCTCTCCTTTGGTTTTCACTATTTCTAATTTAGCTTTTAAGTGGAGATTTTAAATTTGTTCTTTTTCTAGCTTTTTCAATTGCATACCCAATTCATTGACCTCCATATTCTCTATTTTTTCATGTATGAATTCAGGGATATAAAAGTTCTCCTAAGTCCTGCCTTTGCTACGTCCCACAAGTTTTTGTATAATGTTTCATTATTGTCATTCTCCTGGATGAAGTTACTGATTGTTTCTGTAATTTCTTGTTTAAGCTTCTCATTCTTTAGGATTAGATTATTTAGTTTCCAATTAGTTTTTTTGCCT
The DNA here is from genome assembly GCA_028646575.1 of Pseudocheirus occidentalis. Classification (NCBI taxonomy): domain Eukaryota; kingdom Metazoa; phylum Chordata; class Mammalia; order Diprotodontia; family Pseudocheiridae; genus Pseudocheirus; species Pseudocheirus occidentalis. Next base: position 7,660 of record JAQQSW010003168.1, on the reverse strand, counting down.
ACCTTTCCATGGTCCTTATATATATATATATATATAATATTCAATATTAAGTATATATAGAATATATTCAATATTCAATATATATATATATATATATATTGAATCATGATATGACAATGATGCATTTAGTATTTCTGCCTTTCTACACTGAATTGTGAGGTTCTTATGCCCTCATACATGGTCTATTTTGTGTATGTGCCATGTACTGCTGAAAAGAAGGTATATTCCTTTTTATCCCCATTTAGTTTTCTCCAGAGATCTATCATGTCTAGCCTCTCTAAAATTATATTTGCCTCCTTAACTTCTTGTTTTATATTTTTTTAATTTTTTTTGGAGAGCAGTTGGGGTTATGTGACTTGGCCAAGGTCACATGACTAGTTTTTGTGTTAAGTGTTTGAGGCCGGATTTGAATGCAGGTCCTCCTGACTCCAGGGCTGGTCCTCTATTTACTGCACCACCTAACCTCCCTGCCTCCTTAACTTCTTTCTTGTTTATTTTGAAGTTAGATTTATCAAGTTCAGAGAGGGGGAGATTGATGTCCCCCACTAGTAATATTTTCCTGTCTATTTCCTCCTCTAATTCCCTTGACTTTTCCTCTAGGAATTTGGATGCTATACTGCATATATGTTAAGTAATGATATTGCTTCATTCTCTATGGTGCCTTTTAGAAGGATAGAGTTCCCTTCCTTATCTCTTTTAATTAGATCTAATTTTGCTTTTGCTGTATCGGAGATAAGGATTGCTAGCCCTCCTTTTTTTTTTACTTTAGCTGAGGCATAATATACTCTACTCCATCCTTTTACATATATCTTGTGCGTCTCCCCTTGTTTCAAATGTTTTTCCAGTAGAGAGCATATTGTAGGACTATGGTTTTTAATCGATTCTGCTTTCCACCTCTGTTTTATGGGAGAATTCAGAGTTCATCCCATTCACTTTCACAGCTATGATTACTGTCTGTGACTGTCCCCCCATCTTATTCCCTCCTGTGTTTATATATTTGTGTCTTCCTTTTCCCTTCCCCTTCCTTTTAACCACCACCTCCCTCAGTATTCCCTCCCTGTGTTCCCCCTTTTTACTACCATTTCCCCTTGCTAATCTTCCCCTCTTTACCCTCCCCTTCTTACACCCCTACCCTTTATCCCTCCTACTGCCTGTAAGGCACAGTAGATTTTCATTATTAACCGAGTATGTTATTACCTCGTTGAACCCAAACCAATGCTCGTACATTTCATATATTGCTCCTCTCCCTCCCTCTTTTACCTCTATTGTTATGAATTTTTGTGTCTTTTCATTTTAGAATCTAAACCTAGCCATTTGCATCGAACACTCTTTAAATCAGAACCAACAAGAGTACCAATCATATGGTGCTCTACTACTTCCTTTCAGCCTGTCCACACTAGTATGTTTTTATGTTTCTTCTTGTGACAGAATTTACCATCTTATGCCTCTAAGCCCTGTATATTATTTACTCTCATTGGTTTAGGTTCAAGGAGGGAATAAAATACTCCTTTAGGAATAAAAATATGTATTGCCCTACTGACACAGGAAGGGTAAATGTGGGGGTTAAATTGAGGGGTGGGAGGGAGAGAAATAGTACTAAGATGAAATGGTAGGTAAAGGGGGGGCACAGGGAGGGAATACTAAGGAGGTGGTGGTCATAAGGAAAACTAATAAGGAGAGGAAGGGAGAAGAATAAACAAAAACATAAATAGGGAAGGGAATGAAATGGAAGGAAAGAAGCAGATAGTAATCATATTTGTGAATATGATTGGGATGAACTCTCCTATAAAAAAGAGGTGGAATGCAGAAAGGATTAAAAACCACAATTCTACAATATGCTGTCTACAAGAAATACTTTAGAAACAAAGGGACATATTCAGGGTAAAGGGTAAAGGAGAAAGGCTGAGTAGACTATATTATACTTCAGCTAAAGTAAAAAAAGCAGTGATAGTAATTCTTCTCTCAGAAATAGCAAAAGCAAAAATACATCTAATTAAAAGAGAAAAGGAAGGAAACTATATCCTTCTAAAAGGGACAAATTGAGAATGAAACAGTATCATTACTTAATGTAAAAGAAATAGATAGCAAAACTATACTATTTGGTGATCTCAATCTCCTCCTCTCTGAACGTGATTAATCTGACCTCAAAATAAACAAGAAAGAAGGTAATTAGGCAAATAAAATTTTAGAGAAAGAAGACATGATAGATCTTAGGAGAAAACTGAATAGGGATAAAATTGTGTACACGGCACATATACTAAAAGTGATAATGTACTAAGGCATAAAAACCTCACAATTCATTGCAGAAAGGCAGAAAAGTTAAATGTATCCTTTTAAGATCATGATGCAATAAATTCATATGCTATGAAGGGCCAAGAAAAGATAGAATAAAAACTAATTGGAAACTAAATAATTTATTCCTAAAGAATGAGTGGGTCACACAAGAAATTACAGGAACCATCACCAACTTCATTCAAGAGAATGAAAATAATGAGACAATATACCAAAACTTGTGGGAAGCAGCAAAGTAAGTTTTATGGGAAGTTTCATATCCCAGAATGTGTACATGAATAAATTAAAGAAAAAATGTGCTAATTAGCAGAGCATGCAATTGAAAAGCTAGAAAAAGAACAAATTGAAAATCCCCAATAAAATATAAAAATTAGAAATAATAAAAACAAAAGGAGAGATTAATAAAATTCAAATTAAGAAATCTATTGAATTAATAAATAAAACTAAAAGCTGATTTTGTGAAAAAATAAATAAAATTGATAGAATTTATGTTAATATGATTTGAAAAAGAGAAGGTAGAAAACCAAAAATGGAAAGTGTGAATCAAACTCCAAAGAAGAGGAAATTAAAACAATAATTAGTAATTATTTTGACCAATTGTATTCACATATATTTGGCAATTTTGGTGAAATGGATGAAAATTTACTAAAAAAAAATTTGCCCATATTAACGAAAGAGGAAGTAAATTACTTAAATAACCCCATCTCAGAAAAAGAAATTGAACAAGCCATCAGTGAACTCCCTAGGAAAAAATGGATACACTAGCAAAAGCCTTCCAAACATTTAAATAACAATTGTTTCCAAAACTACACAAACGATTTGGGAATATTGGTGAAGAAGAAGTGCCAACAAATTCTTTTTGTGATACAAATATGGTAATGAAACCTAAATCAGAAAAAGAAATAAACAGAAACAGACAATTATAAACCAATTTACCACATGAATATAGATGCAAGAATTCTAAATTGAATATTAGCAAAAAGACTACAGTGTTTTATCACAAGAACAATACACTTTGGTCAGGAAGGATTTATACCATGAATGCAAGGATAGTTCAATATTATGAAAACCAGCAGTTTCATATCAATAATAAAATTAGTAGAAATCATATGATTATCTCAATAGGTACAGAAAAGGCTTTTTACAAAATACAACACCCATTCCCACTAAAAATAGTAGAAAGTATAAGAATAAATGGAGTTTTGCTTAAAATAATCAGCAGCATCTATTTAAAGTCTTAAGCAAGTATTATATAAAATGAGGAAAAAAATACATAATGAGGAAAAAAATGAGGATTTCCAATGAGATCAGTGATGAAACAAGGGTGTCCACTATCACCCCTCTTATTTAGTCTGTTACTAGAAGCATTAGCAGAAGCAATTGTAGAAAAAAAAGTAATTGAAGGACTCAAATTAGGCAATGAAGAGACAAAGCGATCACTCTACTTATATGATGTTATACTGAGAGAATCCTGGGGAATCAAGCGAAAAACTAATTGAGATAACAAATTTAGCAAAGTTGCAAGATATAAAATAAACCCACAGAAATCCTCAGCATTCATATATATATTTTTAACAAAATCTGACAGCAAGAGATAAAATGAGAAGTCCCATTTAAAGTTACTGTAGACATTATAAAATATATGGGAATATACCCACCAAATCAACCCTTTAACTATTTGAACATAACTACAAAACTATTTTCACACAAATAAAGTCAGATCTGACTAATTGGAAAAACATCATTTGTTCATGGCTGGGTTGAACTAATATAACAAACATGACAACTTTACCTAAATTAAATTACATATTTAATGCCATACCAATCAATCTACCAAAAATTACTTTTTAGAGCTAGAAAGTATAGTAACAAAATTCATTTGGAAGTACAAAAGGTCCAGAATATCAAGGCAATTAATGAAAAGAAATGCTAGTGAAGGTGATCTAGCCATACCAGATTTTAATCTGTATTATAAAACAACTGTCATCGAAACTACGTGGTACTGACCAAGGTATAGAGTAGTGGATCCATGGAATACACTGGGCATATGCCACTCAGCAGTCAATGACTATAGTAATCTACTTTGTTATGAACCCACAGACCCCATTTTGGTTATGAGAAATCACTATTGACAAAAACTGCTGAGAAACATGGAACATAGTATGGCAGAAATTGGGCATAGACTATAATCTAACACCATATACCAAAATCTAATCCAAGTGGGTGCACAAGGTCGGTGTAAAGTCTAATACTGTAAGCAAACTGGGAAAGCAAGGAATAGTTTACTTGTCATATTTATGGAGAAGAGAAGACTTTATGACCAAACAAGAGTTAGATACCTTTATTAAATACAAATTTAATTATCTTGATTGCATTAAATTGAAAAGTTTCAGTATAAACAAAGCCAATATAACCAAGATTAAGAGGGAAGTGGGAAATTGGTTAAGTATTTTTTTCAAGTGCTGTCTCTGATAAATGCCTCATTTCTAAAATATACAGAGAATTGCTTCAAAACTATTAGAATACAAGACATTCCACAATTGATAAATGGTCAATGGATATGAACAGGCAATATTCAGAGGTAGAAATGAAAGATATCTATTAGCATATGAAAAAATGCTCTAAAACATTTTTTGAGAAGAGAAATCTATTTCAAAACACGTCTGAGGTGTGACATTTCACTGGCCAGATTGGCTAAGATGACAAAACATGAAAATGATAAATGCTGGACAGGTTGTGGAAAAATTGGAACATTAATGTATTTTTTGTGAAGTTGTGACCTGAAACAACCACTCTGGAGAACAATTTGGAACTATACCCAAAGGGCTATAAAGAATTATATACCCTTTTACCCTGTTGCACCACTTCTATGGTTGTTTCCCAAAGAGATAAGAGAAGTGGGAGGAAGACTTGTACGTAGAAAAATATTTATAGCAGGTATTTTTGTGGTGGCAAACAATTAGACACTAAGGGGTTGGCCATCAATTGAGGAATGGCCAAATAAATTGTGGTATATGAATATAATGGAATACTATTGTCCTTTAAGAAATGAGGAACAGACAGATATTTACCTGTAGAGAATTATACAATCTCATGTTGAGTGAGAAGAGCAGAAGCAGGAGAAATTTGTACATAATTACTGACAGAACATATGTGTGATGACTAACATTAATAGACTGGACTCTTGTGAGCAATGCAACTTTATGAGACAACTCCAAAAATCTCATGCTGGAAGGAGGTGTCTACATTCGTAGAAAAAAGGTAGAAACAACTAGAATGCACTCTGAAGCAAACTATCTGGTCTCTTTCTTTTTCTTGTTTGCTTTTGTTTCTTCTTTCCCATTGTTCATTTACTCATTTACAATCCTTCATTACTACCTGAATAATGTCTAATGTGAAAATATTTGCAGATCATAAAGAAAAACAAAGCCTGAAAACATTTCTTTGGATCTGTCATACTAATCTGAGACAAAGGATGACTATAAATTAACATTTATCTTTTAGTTAATATGTTTACATTGTTACAGAATAAATGGGAGAAGGGGAGAGATAGAAATATGTGGAAATGATAAGCCCATCATTTTCCTGAAATCATAACACATAGAAGCAGCTGTCTACTCAGCTTAAACAAATACAGCTTGTCCTACAAGAAAGTAAGGGGGAAAGGGATAGATGGAAGAATGGGGAGGAGAGATATGACAGATCAGACTAAGGGAAGGAGTAATCAATGTACATGACATCTTAGGGTGGAGATGGGGGAGAGAAATAGGGAGAAAATTTGGATTTCAGAATCTTATGGAAATGAGTGTTGAAGATGAAAAATAAATATATTGTGAAAAAATAAAGATCTGGAATATAATTTATTAGGGAAAATGTAGGGGTAGTCTCATAATCATCATTTGATTTTTCAAATTTCATTAGAAGGGAATACTTTTAGAATAGTATTCTTAAGATGTGTTTCTTAAGAAGAGGCACACTTTGAGTGGGGTTAATTCATGCTGTCTTATTTATCTGTTTGAATTTTATGAGAAAGTATGTTTGATGATTTTAGAATTTCAACTGGAATAACTAATTAGAAAATATCAAGAGCATTCCCTCATCCTTTCCTTATATAATCAAAGATGATAAATGTTTCCCTTAGAGCTGTAGCTTTCATAAATCCCTTCTCCAGTACAACAGTTGGTAAGATAAGTCATATTTTGCCCCCAAGTAACTTAATATTTGAAGTGATCTATAAGGACCTAAACATTATTTCATTTCTTCTCCATCACCCCCACATGCCAGAATGATGTGTGGATTTCTCTTAAGTTTAGGGAAGTAAATAGTTTTTCATTAATCATCACAAGCACCCTAAGAGGGAAAATATAGGGATCATTATTTTCCCTTGGGACTGACAAATGAATATCAGAACAATTAAAGAACTATTGAAGGTCAATAGTTCTTTAATTGCTCTGATACTCATTTCAATGACTACAACATTGTAAAATGAGAGAAATCAGGGGAAAAAATCTCAAGACATAATATTAATGCTAAGGTCAATCAAACCATATGTATAATAATATACCTTCCAATATAATTCATATTCATATTAATGGATATTCATAACGTATACAAACAGCTATCTACTCATTATATATAAGATACTTGCTTATTGATTTATATAGATGCTACAGATTATTTTAAAGAAAACTCCATTCATTTCTATACATTATAGTGTTTTTAATTGGAATGGGTGTTGGCTTTTTGTCAAAAGCCTTTCCTGCATCTACTGAGATAATTATATATTTTGTTTGGGAAAATATAGGGATAGTCTCATAACCATTTTGATTTTTAAAATTTCATTAGAAGGGAAATACAATTAGAATCGTATTCATATCCACAATATAATTCCAATCTATTGGTTTAGAAGAGATAATTCAGAGGAAAACCTATCTTTTATAGATTAAGACACTGTGTGCATTTTTTTCTTACTTGATCTTACTTGTTAAAAGGTCAATATTTTCTTTTGATTTTCTACTTTTCTTTTTTGCAGGCAGTGGAATATGAGGGAGATGATTATGGCAATACAGAAAAGAAGAAATAAAAAGAAAGAGGGGTAAACATGTCATTTAAAAATATACAAAAGAAAACAGATGAAAGTTCAAAAGGGTCCACCAACAGCGAGAGCAATGCTAAAAGTAAAATGATAAATTTTAAATATATATATAAAGAAAATTATACGTACTTTTTCTTTCCTCTTTATGGGATTTTTCTCTGCTGTTTGTCAAGTTAGTGATAAGATAAATTTTTAAAATACATAAAGTATCTCAATTAAAAAATACCAATAACTGATAGCAACAATCAGATCGATTATGAAATTTTTCCCATG
>JAQQSW010003167.1:0-14759 GCA_028646575.1 Pseudocheirus occidentalis | reverse complement strand
AAAAAGGGGAGAAAATTTGTAACTCAAAACCTTGTGGAAATGAATGATGTAACCAAGAAAATAAATTAAAATTAAAAAAAAGAAAAATGGGGAATGTTTTTCTTGCTCCAGTCTTGTGGTGCCTTTCCAGTTTTCTGTGCTCTTTTCACATCACACCTATAGTGACACTGTGACTGTAACCGCTTTCTGGCAGTTTTTTAGGGATCTGGGGATGTAGATGGCATTCACCTGGGCCAAATGACTTGAAATCATCAAAGGCAGCAAGGTGCTCTACTTCTAGTGCCTTCTTTCTTTTGGACATCAGCTTCATTTTCGTCATGTCATTTTCAGTGTAAAGGTCACCTTTGCAGAGCAAACAACATCAGAAGGAGCTGAGTCATCTTCCCTCTGTTGTGAGTCACCATCATCTTGTCTGTTCTTTTATCAAACTTTCCCTTTTCTCCCAATACAGATTTTCTTAAGGCCCCTTTTTGTCATCCTTTGCTTTCCTCACCAACCCCATACCATTCTGAGCTTTAGCATTCTTGACATTTTTATAGGACAGGACCAGACCCTTACTTTTCTAGTCTTGCTTCTGTCTTCTGTATATTACTTTTTAAAATATAGGATGATTGGTGAGTTTGCTGTGCATCCACATAGGTTTCGTCAAACAAATCCCATTTTATTGGGATTACCTTGGTGTTTCAGAACTTCTTTCTTGAGCATATCCTCCTATTCCACCTTCCCACCTGACTTCCCCTGAGGTCATAGACATCAGGGATTCCTACCTAAATTTCCTGTGAACACTTTGAGATCTGCTTTCCCTAGATCTAGGATACATGGTAGATTGCCCCCAGATTTTCTCTCCTCTATCACAAACTTGAGGATGGAATAGTCACATCCCCCCAGATTCAAATTTCCATCCTAGTAAACAGTTCTGTCCTGTTAATGAAAATCTGATCCAGAATAGAATCTCCTTTTGTTGGTTCTTCCACTTTTTGAAAGATGAAATTATCACTAAGACAAGTCAAGCTGCTCTGTTTTGGCAAAGTGAGAGCTTTCTAGCACATGTCTGAATAATTGGAAGTCCCCCTCTACTACTCTGTGTGCCAGGTTTGTGATCTCTTTGTTTCTTTCTGTATTGGGTGCTCTTTGGTATACTGCAAATGTAAAATCACTTCCGTTTCTCCTTCTATTGACCTTTACCCAAATAATACCCCCACCATGGCTCCTGGATTCCTGGTTTTTCACCAGAGCATGGGTTTCATGCCACCAAGCCTTGTGGTACACATGACATAAAATTTCTTCCCTCACATTAGGACCTATGTGCCCTCTTCTTTGTTGCCCAGACTTTGTGCATTTGTCTGTAGTCACCTGAGTCTGTGAGGTTTTCTGCTGGCACCTTTCTTGAATCTTGTCTTCTGTAAATTTCTGGGTAGTTCAGCTGCTTTCCTATTCCCTCTTAGCCATCCTCTATAATACCTAACTTGAGGGATTAAACCCTAGCAGTCTTCTCTTGCTGTCCTTCATCCTTTTCAGTATATTGAGTTCATCGTGATTCCCCATTGTCAGTCCTCCACCTCACCTCCTTTATTTTGTGTTTCTTTTGTGTTTGTCTTAGGAACATGTTATACCCTCCCTTATAGGGACAAGTAATGAATTCTAGTTGAGCCAAGTTGACAGTCTTTGTTGTGTTTGTTTTTATAATAAAACTGCAAATACTGTATAAATCTTAATCTTTAAACTTAGAAAAACTCAAAGCAAAAAAGAATAAAAGGGAACGGGAAGGTCTTTGAGAGCAGGGATAGCTTCACTTCTGTATTTGGATCTGCCATTCTGGCATGTAACTCCTGATCTGGTACCACATATAAGCTTTTCTGCCCCCGGGGGCTACCACTTGCAGTGCTCTTTTGTATTGAGAAGAAACATTTACTCCGGTACTGTCTCTCATCCTAAGACCATTCGGGTAGAGGCGCTGACTGACTAGTGATGTCCCAATCCTATGACCAACGAATGCATCTCTTCTGCTTCCTTAATTCCAGTGATGGAGTCATTGTTTCTTGGGGATTATCTCCCTGCTCCCCTGAATTTTGTTATTCTCCAACCCTTGTAGACCTTCCCTCTATTGGCATCTCTCAGCAGCTTTTCCTTTGTGTTTCATTCTGTGATCATCTGTCATTTGTGCTTGTGATCAGCTAAACTCCAGCTCACGTTTCTTTCTTGTTCAAGTCATTGAGCGCCTCTTGTTCATCGCTCCTCAGCTCTCATGATTATGCTAATCTTCAGTTTTACTCCACCTCAGCTAGCCACAGGGATGGTGCCCTCATTGTTAGTTACCTCAGTGATTTTGGTTTCTGCCATCCTTCTCTGATAGGACTGTTTCCTGTCTGCCCATTTCCCTCTTGCTTTATTCTTCCCGAACCTGCTTTTCATACTTAGCACAACCTCCAGCTCCTTCATTTCTATTATTATTCCAGTTTAACACTCCAGCCTCAAATTCTTCACCTGTTCTTCAGTTTATGTTGTCTTCCTCCTTGAATTCTCCTGCCCCTTTGCAGTTCCTCATTTCTGGATCACCTGCCCTCACATTCCTTCTTCATTTCTATATCCTGAGCTACTGATCACTACTAGAAGAAGTGAGAACACCTTGCCAGTCTATTCCTTTTCCAGTCTACACTATAAATTCGTGTTGCCTGATTACAGCCGGGACTTCTCTGCTGCATGGCAAAACCTTTCATCTTCCTTAGTGACTTCTCCAAATGAGTTTAGTGTCTTCTTTTCCCATTGACTTTGCTGCTTTATTAAAATGTCCCTTGTCCAGCTAAGCATATCGCCATTAATCAGGTTCATACCCTTGGAGTCATCCCTCTTCCTCACTGACCCACTCAAGTCTTGCAAATTCTGCACCCACAATATCTGTCACGTCTATTTTCCTCTCCCCTCTCTCCACTCACACTACTCTGAAACTGGTCATGTCCCTCATCATCTCTCTTGGGAGTGCTGCTGTTACCTTCTAGTTTGTCTTCTTGTTGTCTACAATCCTTTATTTGCACAGCTGCCCAAATCTTCCTGTGGTGCAGGTCTAACTAACGTCACTTGCCTCAAAAACCTTGAGGAAAAGGAGTTGTTCACTTCCAGGCTTGTTATCCAAATTGTAGAGTACTGGACAAAAATTAGAGAAATAAATCAGTGGATCAGAATGGGTACACCAGAGATCTAAGCAAATATGCAAAAGATTAGTTTTTGGCAAACCTTTAAAAATAACCAAGTTGGGAAAAGCATCATTTAACACATTTGGAGAAATTCATTGTCAATTTTTTGATAAGGGAATTTGGGCCCAAATTTTACCATATATCCAAGAATTCTACCTGGATAAGCAAATCAAATATAAAAAACAAATTGTAGAAAAGATAGAAGAAAAAGAAATGAAATACTTAGTTGTGAAGGAGAGAGGAATTTATTCAGTTAAACAAATAGAAGGAATTACTAGGGACAAGATGTGCTATATAGTATGTAAGTAACTTGTGTACAGCAATAAAAATTAGAGGAAAGAGAAAAGATTGGGAAAAAACGGTAAATATGACTGATAAAAATGGCATCCCAAGTAAATAATGGAAATCTATGAGCTTATGAACTGTTAAAAAGCCACAATGGGTAATTATTGAAAGAAAATGAAGATATAGTATATTCCAAATAAACACAAATGACAATCTTTAGAAATATATTTTTATTTTGTTAAACATTTCCCAAGTATATATAAAAAAATTGACATTAATTTCTTAAAATTTTGAGTTCCAAATTCTCTCCCTTTGTCCTAGCCCTTCCTTCTTGAGAAGGTAAGCAATATCAGTTATTCATGTAGAGTCGTGCAAAATATATGTAGACATTAGCCATATTACAATAGGAAACAGACCCAAAAAATCCCAAGGAAAATAAAGTATAAAAAGTATGCTTTAATCTACTTTCAGAATTCATTTGTTCTCTCTCTGGAGGTAGACAGCATTTTTCATCATGGGTCCTTTGGAATTGATTTGTCTCAGATTATTGTCTTGATTAGAGTAGCTAAGTCATTCACATACATTCTATAATATTGCTGTTACTTTGTATAATGTTCTCCTAGCTCTGTTCACTTCACTTTGCGTTAGTTCATATAGGTCTTCCCAGGTTTTTCTTTTTATGTTTCTATTGAATCTTGTATTTGAATTTCTATTTCTATTTCTGTTGTATTTCTATTCAGCTATTTTTGTCAGGAAGGCTCAGAAGTCCTCTATTTCATTAAATTTCCATTTTTTCCTTTTGAAAGATTATACTATTTCGCTGTGTATTCTTGCTTATAATTCCATCTCTTTTGCCTTCTGGAATATCATAGTAAGAGCCTTCTGCTCCTTTAACATGATAGCTGCTAAATCTTGTGTGATTCTGGCTGTGGCTCCACAGTATTTGAGTTGTTTCTGATTGCTTGAAATATTTTGTCTTTGACTTGGGAGCTCTGCAATTTGGCTGTAACATTCCTGGGAGTTTTCATTTTGGGATCTCTGTAAGGTGGTGATCAGTGAATTCTTTTAGTTTCTATTTAACCATCTGATTCTAGGATACTGGAACAGTTTTCCTTGATAACTTCTTGAAATATGATGTCTAGGATATTTCTTTGATCATGGCACAGGTAGTCAAGCAATTCTTAAATTATCTGACTTCAGTCTATTTTCTAAGTCATTTGTATTTTTGATGAGGTATTTCATATTTTCTTCCATTTTTTTTCATACTTTTGGCTGTTTTTTTGTTTCTTGATGTCTCTTGGAGTCATTAACTTCTGTTTGCCCGATTCTAATTTTTAAGAAATTACTTTGTTCGGTGAGCTTTTGTACCTCTTTCCTGCTTTTTAAGGAGTTATTTTCATCCATTAATTTTTGTGCTTTTTCCATTTGCCTCGTTCTTTTTTTTTAATATATATTTCTTGGTTGCATTTTGAATTTCAGACTTTTTCTCTCCCTTCCTACGAAACTCACAGGGTCAGCATTTGACTAATTCTGTTTTTTAAGGTGTTTTTCTCCAGTATTTTTGTGCCTCTCTTTACCTAGCTGTTGATTTTTAAGAATAATTTTCTTCCTTTGCTCCATTTTTTACCTTATTTTTCCTCTCCCACTCTTATTTCATTTTGAAAATAGTTTTTTAGCTTTTCTAGGTATTCTTGGTGGACTTGCATCCAATTCACATTTTTCAGCAGCTGTTTTGATTCCGTTATCTTTGAGTTTGTGTCTTGCTGTTCTTTGTCACTGTAGTAGTTTTGGATGGTCAGTTTCTTTTTGTGTTGTTTGTTCCTTTTTCCACCCCATTTCTTGTTTTTGAACTTCTGTTCCTGGCATGCAGGAAAGGGGCAGTGTCTCAAATTTCAGGCTTTTCTCCACTGCTATTTTTAGAGCTAGTTGTGGGGGTTTAGAAGTTTTTGGCCCTTCTAAAGTGGTGTGATCTGGGGAGAGGTGTTGTCACTGCAGTCTGGTCCTTACCCAGGAAGGGCCCCTGATCCCTTCAGCTTGCTCCTCAGGAGCTGTGCTCCCTTAGGACCAGAAGTGATATTGTGCCTTAGGGTCTCTGATCCCTTGGGATTAAAAGCAATGTAATCTTGCTCCTCAAGGCTCCTACTTCCTCTTGACTGAAATGACTGAAAGTGCTCCTTTCTGCTCTGGAACTATGATCCAGAAGTGGGTATAGGCAATGGAGTTGTCAAACACCGGTCCCATGTCCAGTGCTAGCACAGGGGTCCCCTCTAATTTCCTTCTGACCAGTTGTCAGGCCCCCTTACAGTCTCAAAGCTGCTGCTCTTTGTGTCAACACCACTAGTCCCATCACTGGTGTTTCATCCACAGGGTGGTCTGGGCCAGCCTTCCCCCTGTGTCACAGATCTCTTTCTGATGTCCTAAATTCTCTTGGCCACTCTGCCACTCCAGAATTTGATTTGAGGTGTTATTTTACATTTGTGGAGGGGCATGTTGAGAGAACTTGGCTGAGTGCTTTGATTACTCTGCCACCTTTGCTCCAACCCCCACAACTGGATGGTAGTCATTTAAAAAAATGCACAACCACCCCCACAAGTTAGAGTGATAATAAAAGGAACCCGCAGGTAGTGGGCATGGCATAGAGGAAGAGATGACAGAGTTGACTGAGGAGGAGCAGTCAAGAGATATAGGAGAGAGCGGATGGGAGAGCAGTGTCCAGTGCTGCAGAGGCATCAGGAAGAATTAGGAAGGGAGCAACGTCAATACAGATGATTTCATTTAGAAAGAGATGAATGCACAGAGTCCTAATGAAGATGAAAGGGAGGCATGTGAATGTGTTGATACTTTATTTACATTAACTTAAATGTGAATATTAATGAAAAAAACTTTACTTGTTTCCTGTTGCCTATATGATAAAATAATAACCCCTTAGTTTGGCATTCAAAGCTCTCTACAATCTGATTCCTCTCTTTCCTGAAGATTTAGCTTGAATCTTGCCTTCTGTCTAAGTCCTTCCAGGTCCCCTCTTCCTCTCCTCCTGCTGGCCTTCCCTTTGAGATTCTTGTTGAGTCATTTCAGTTGCATTCAACTCTCTGTGACCCCATTTGGGGTTTTCTTAGCCGAAATAACTGTACTGTTTTGCCATTTCCTTCTCCAGCTCATTTTGCATATGAGGAAACTGAGTCAGACAGGGTTCAGTGACGTGCCTAGAGGTCAGATTTGAACTTTGGAACACGAGTTTTCAAGTTTTCGTGACCCCAGGCCTGGAGCTCTCTGCACTGTGGTTGCTCTTCTAGTTGCCCCCCCTCCCCCCATTACTTTCCGTCTACTCTTGGATGAACATCCTTTGTAAGTTATCTCCCGCATTAGAATGTGAGCTCCTTTGAGGGCGGGGACCAAGTTTGCCTTTCTTTGTATCTCCAGAAGTGAGCCCAGGGCCTGTCGCATAGGATGAGCTTAATAAACATGCTTGGTAACTGAGTGATTGTCAATCATTGAGCTACTTTTCTCCTCTTAAACTAGCACAACATGGTTTCACTAATTCCTGCCTTATATAGTATGAGGTTTAGAAGCACTGTTCCCTTTTCAGTCCCAACCATGTTAGAGATCTTTGTTGGTTCAGTCACACTTCCTCCTTCTTTTGTTTAGTTCTATAAAGTAGAGGTGTCAGACTTGAGACGCTCTGGCTCAAACAGCCCAAAGATCTCCAGAGTTTGGTCTGAACCAGATTCAAATGTCATTGGGAAATATATAACAACATGAAGGAAAACCCAATACAGCATAGACGATAATTACTTGTGATTTTTAAGTCACTAGAAGGTCAGCAGGGATCTGTTTCTGTTTGAGTTTGGCACCACTGCTGGAAGGCAATCCTTTGGTATTGTCATTATTATAGCACAAAGTCTATATGTTCAGTTAATGAGACACAGAGAGTACAAGCACCTAAACCTGGAATGGATAACGTGAAGAAAGAGAACCATAGAACAGCCAAGGGGACGGGGCTTGGATCTCTGATTCTGTTGTTAAAGGGAACTCGCATCAGCAACGTGGCACCTTTTCTGAAGTGATAAACAGTGATTCTCTCTGATTCTCAGATCTAGCGCTCTCCTGAGCTATAGTCATGTGTCAGCAGCTGCCTTTTAGATGTTTCATCCTGGATATTCCGGCGGCATTTTAAATTCGATATGTCCAAAACTAAACTCACTATCTCCCAAACCCCCTCTTCTTCTGAACTGCTTTTTACTGTCCAGGGCACTGCCATCCTCCAGGCTGACAGAGTCATCCCTCTAGGTTGCCTCACATATCTAGTCTGTTGTCACATAATTGTCATTTCCACCTTCCCAAAGGCTTCTGTATACATTGCTTTCTCTCTCCTCACAGGACCCCCACCCTTTACCTCTTCTCACCTGGACTGTTGTATTAGCCTGCTGGCATTTAGAAATCTTCATTACCTGGCTCCATTGCTCCTGCCCCCTGTGCCCAGAGTGCTTTCCCTCCTGACCTCTGCCTCAGTGTCACTGACTTACTGAGACTTAACTCAAATTCTACTTTTGCAAGATAAATCCCTCCTGCCCCTCAGCTGCTCGTGCCTCCCTCTTCTGCTTTGAAATAGCCTTCCCATCTACTCAGTATATATACCTAGGAATGTGAGCACCTGTAGGAAAGGGACTGGATTTTTTTTTAAGTCTTTCTTTGTATCCCTATGGCTTAGCACAATGCCTGGCATGTATGCATGCATGTATGCATGTATGCATGTATGCATGTACTTATTTATTGATTTATTTTTTAGTGCCTGGTATTTAGTGAACTCTAGAAGAAAATCATATTGGTGATGGATAGTTGCTTAAAACTCTGAAGGGTTAAATTTGGAGGAACTGAGGAAGTTCTGAGTTCTAGTCTGGCCTCAGACCCAGCACAAGGTACTTAACCTGTCTGCTTCAGTTTCCTCATCCATAAAATAGGGGTAATAATAGCTCCTGCCTTCTAGGGTGGTTGTGAGGATAAGTGAAAAAATATTTGTAAAGCACTTTGCAAATCTTAAAGCACAATAGAAACGTGTGCTATTATTAAATAACTTTCCTAACACCACATAGCTAGAATGGATCAGATCTGAGGCTAGACTTGAACTCGTCCAGGTCTTTTTACCTTTTAAAAAAAAATTTTTCTGTCAGTTATTGAAGGGTCTCCCCTTTTAAATTGCTAATTCATTAGGAAATTTCACATAAGTGTCTGAGGCTGGATTTGAATTCAGGTCCTCCTGATTCCAGGGCTGGTGCTCTGTTTGCTGTACCACCTAGCTGCCCTGGAAGGATTTTTTTTTTTTAGCCTAAGATCTATGTAAAACCAACACCTTACATTATTTGCAGTGGGGAAACACTAAAAGCTCTTTTAATAAACACAAGAGCAAAATAAGGATGTCCATTTTCTCCACTGTTACTTGATATAATAGTTGAAGAAATGCTAGTATTAGCACTAAGAAGAATAATGATCGGCAAAGAAGGGACAAAACTATTTCTGTTTGATGATGAAAATGATGATTTCCTTGGAAAATCCTTGGGATTCAGTCAAAGAACTAATTAAGACAATAGCCTCAGTAAAGTTGAAGAATACACAATAAAATTGCAGAAAATTCACAGCATTTCTGTATTGATGGGCTCTGCAGTTCTATTAGTCTTTGAATTCAAGAGATCCTTTAAAAGGCCACTTTGCTTTTTTTCCATCAATTAGCAGTTTTAGTGTTTGCATGTTCCTGTGCCCTTCCTCCTTGGCAGACCTGTAATCATCAGGGAGCCACAGGATCTCTGGTTTCAGTACGGGAAGGAAATTACAGCCTTGATTATAGATGAGGAGAAGTTTGCTCTCCTGCTCTTCTAAGTTGGAAAGGCTAGTGCCTAACCGGCTCGGAGGAAGAGTGGCCGCCACCATTCCAGTGTCAGTATTTCCTTTGTAAACACTTGTTTTAAGGTGCCTTTTATGCTCCAGGTTGTGAAATTAGCCAGTGGGTGTGGCTGTGGGGGATAGGAATGTTGTGGCCACAGTGGGTGGATCACTTTCTCTGCAGTACCAGGATCTAGTAAAGAATGAACACATCCAATTACTATATATTGTGTGCTCTGTGGTATTCGGCCTCCCTAGAGGCTCTGGAAACAGACCTCAGAGACCATCGATGGCAGGGCTCCCAGATGCCAAGGGTGCAGAGTGACTCAGCAGGATTGTAAGCACTGGTGTCAGTGTTTGAATCCAGGCCCTCCACATCCTGAGCCAGTACTCTGTATGTGCTTCCATTGGTTAGCCTCACACAGCTGCTTTGATTGCCAGCTTCACCTTTGAATATGCCACTTCACCTTTCTGGGCCTCAAGTTTCCTCCTTTGCAAATTGGAGGTAATGCCACTTTAGTCTAGATATAAGTTGTACTCTTCTCTTCCATCTGGGTGGTATAAAATCATGAGTATCACCTATAATTTTTTTCCTATATACTAATATATTTTTTTCTTTTCAAAGGTATCTCAGCATAGGGTTGTAGATTGTATTTGGAGGCAGTTTGGAAAAACTGTTACAAGAGTATCAGTGGATACCAAAGGAGACCATTACTGTTAAGAAAGGGAATCTCCAGGATTGCATTGTAGGAGAAAAAACTTGACATTGCACAGCCTAGACTTTTGAGGTTTGTAGCATCAATTGAGTTTTTTATCTTATCAGTGTTTTTTGCTTGTACTTCACCATCATTTCTGGATTTTCTATCTTTCTTTTACTTTGAACCCAAAGGAAAACAGGAAAGTAAGACCAGCTAGCAAATTGACCTCAGCTTCTGAGGCCGCTGGGGGACTCGATGAATAATCAGTCGATCACTCAGTTAATGTTTATCAAGTGCCTCTTCAGTGCCAGGCCCTGTGCAGAGGCCTGGACACTTACTCCCAGCCCAGCGAATGGGGGAGACGGTATGCAAACAGATATATACAGGCGAGCTATTTACAGAATGAATAGGAGATATAGAATTAAGAGGACTTGGGAAAAGCTGGGCCTTTGAGTTCCAGTGTGGCCTCAGCACTTGCTGGTTGTATGGTCGTGGACAGGTCACCTAATTGTTTCCTCATCTCTAACATGGAGATAGTAGAAGCTCTGTTGCAGGGCCAACGTGAGCATAAAATGAGATTGTATTTGTAGAGCGTTTTGGGAACCTGAAAGTGCTATAGAAATGCCAGCTCTTGTGTTAGAGCAGCACAGTCTGTACCCCTTGTCATCCTCTCTTCTCCTCCCTTCTCTCCTGAGAAAATCAAGATTCTCTTTTCCAGCAAGACTGTTCACTACACTTGATCAGTTGGGCTTACTTTCATTTCCTTTCCATGTATGAGATTGTTGGATCAGAGAATCTGAACAGTTGGATCAATGTTCTCATATAAATCCACATTGTTTTCCAGAATGCCTGGATCAATTCACAGTTCTACCACTAGGGTATTAGTATGTCTATCTGCCTTTTGATACTGTCTTTACTTTTTTTGGCATATGTAAAATTTTTTTTTTACATATAAGATAAAAATCTTAGAATTATTTTAATTGCACTTATTGGTAATTTGAAACAATAGTAATTCTTTTGAAAGCTGTTCATATCTCTTGACTACTTATCTGCTGGTAAAATGGTTCTGGTGTCTTGTTTACTCGGTTCAGTTTCCTTTTTTCTTCTTTTTTTCCTTTTTGCTTTTTGGAGGGCTGTTGGGGTTAAGTGACTTGCCTAAGGTCACATAGCTAGTTTTTGTGTTAAGGTTTTTGTGTCTGAGGCAGAATTTGAACTCAGGTCCTCCTGACTCCAGGGCCAGTGCTCTATTCAGTGTGCCACCCAGCCGCCCCTAGGTTCAGTTTCCTATGTATCTTAGCTATTTTGCTCTTAGAGATACTGGATGCAGATATTTTCCCTCCTACTCAACAGTTTCTCAAAACTTTAAAATTCTATATTATAAAAATTGTCTTATTTGGTCATTTATCATCTTCTTTATGCCTTGTTTGGGTAATAAATCTAATCTTAGCTAACCGTAGTTGAGAATAGTACCCTTCTCTTCTTTCCTATTCTTTAATTAGATGGGGTTTTTTTCTGTTTGGAACATGTCTTGGCTGTTCCTTATAAGTTTCTGGGGCCTTGTAAAAAGTTCTCTTCTGCTGTCCTCTGGTTTTAGAAGAGCACATGCCCTTTTCTGTTTAGATCATACGTCCATTATAAACGTAGTATGGTGTATGGAGTAATATTCTGATTCCAGACTCAGTTTTGCTCAATTTCTTTCCAGTTTTCGAGTAATGAGGCCTTCTCTGCTTTTAGTTGAGATCTTACATTTCTCCCAACACTGGGCTGCTCTATTTTATTGCTTCTGGGTGTTGTGTAGCATAGTTCCACTGATCTAATTTGTTCTGTTTTGTAATCAGTACTAAATATATTTGATGATTATGGCATTACAGTGTAGTTTGAGTTTTCTCATTTCTACTTTTTTCATCATTTTCTTTGAAGTTTTGACTTTTTATTCCTCCAAATGAATTATTTGGACTAATAAAGTGTCTCCATGCAGCATGAGATTTGTATATTAAGAAGTATTGTCTATATTCAAAGAAGGATGATCTGGACAGAGAACGGAGACATAAATATGGCAGACACCATGCTCAGGACTGAGGAGTCGCAGATGAAAACTAGAGCTGACATTCCACTTGGATGCAATGTGTCATTAAATCTAGAAAAGTATATAAAGGAGTGGAGTTGGGATAACAGTAGCAGGAAGAAGTACAGTGAGGCACTCCCACCTCTTCTAGTCAGATCTAGAAAATGCCCTAGGCTAAATTCTGATCAGGAAAAGAAAAAAGAAAAAAAACCAAAATGATTTTCCTCTGAGCCTTTGAGCTGGCTGTCCCCCTTATGCCTGAAGCACGCCCTCCTCTGCCTCAGTTTCCCAACTTGCTTTAAGACTCAGCTCAGTCCCACTTTAGCAAGATGAATCCCTCCTCCCCTCCTCCAGCTGCTAAGACTTCTACTTTGAGGTGGCCTTCTATCTACTCAGTATATATTTTACCTATACCTGTTAACTGGCCTGTTGTCTCCCTCATAGATTACAAGCCGCTTGAGAATAGGGACTGGTTCTCTCTCCCCCTGTCTCTCTTTTAAACCTTTCTTTGTGTCCCTGTGGCTTAGTGCAATGTCTGATGATAGTAAATTTAAATGCTCGTTGATTGTATGGTGCCATGCAGGAGAAATTTTTCCAACTTCTCCATCATACTCTTTAGGAAGCTAATCATCCTGGAGGTTCCAGTCAGCCTTGGTACTCACCCCTTATTACTACCTTTTGCTCCTCACCCTCCTTCCCCCACATTGGAAGGTGGAGCCGTGAACTCCAAACGTGCATTTCCAGGAGGTGTCTCAGCACAGACATCTCCTATTTCCCACCTAATTACACTACTCTAAGACTCCACCACACCTTAAGGTAACTTGCCTTCACCCTCCCCTTTTTCAGGTTCCTTTTGTGTGTTGTCTTTTCTTGTTAAATTGTATGGTCCTTGAGGGCCAGTGACTCTTTCTCATTTGTATCCCCAGCACTTCCGCCGAGTGCCTGGTACATAGTAGGCATTTGATCAGTGTTTATTTACTATTTTCTGTTACTACTACCTTCTAGCTTTTTAGACTTTTACTCTTATTTTGTGTCCATAAACTTAAACACTCCTTATGGTACAGAATAACATACTTCACTGGACCTTGTGATGAGATGTGTGAAAAGTAAAACTGGGGGTAAGAGTTGGAAGGATTGCCCAGAGTCTGATATTTTGATTTCGCTACTGAATTGTGGGACTGGGAACTCCTTCCATCAACCCTCTCTTTAATCTATGGCTTTGTCTAATGACCTGACAGCATTGACAGGTTAGATGATTTATTCAAGAGGTTGACCCTTTGGATTCAGAGTCCATTGCTCTCTGTCCACTGCTTTATTTCTTTTAAAAACTGTTCATGACCTTTGGCCACTTACCTATTGTAATGGTAATGAAAGCTGCTCCTGCTTGCCTATACACCAATTTGGTCTTAATTCGTGGCAGTTTCCTTTTTATCTTGGGTATCAGAGTTTTATCAGAGATAATTGATGTGAAGGATTTTTTTCCTTAATAATTTTTCATTCTAGTTGCACCAATTTTATGTAAAGGCTTTTTACATTTTATATAATCACAATTATCTTTAATCTTCTATCCCTTGTTTTCTGTTTTCACCCTTACTAGTAGAACCTGAAAGGTTCCGCTGTTATCCTAGGTTTTTGTTTGTGGCCTTTTAATTTTAGGGTGCTTACTCATTTGGGTAGTGTGGTGGTGTGTGGCTCAAGGTGCTGGCCTCTTCCTCATTTCTACACAGTTTCTTTCTTGTTTTCCCCAGTAGCTCTTGTGTTTCTTGAATACTGTGCTATTTGACCAGGTCTTATTTATCTAGTCTGTTCTACTTACCTGGCTTTTCTCACTTTAAAATATTGTCTTTTTTTTTATTAGGAACATTTCGGCATTCAAAGAATAGAAAAGATCACTTTCCAAACCTCAGTTTTCTCATCCATAAAATAGACATGATAATGCTTTTATTATGTACTTCAAAAGGCTGTTGTCAGGAAGTATGTTTTAAACTGCAGATTACTTTAGAAATGTGGCCTTTTAACCTGGATGATGGGAGTGCAGGGGGGGTATGAGAGATCCTGAATTGATTCATTGACTAATGAATATTGACTAATCTTAGTTTATAATTCCCTTGGCCTTCCATTCTTTGGATGTACTTACCCATAACAGGGAAGACCCTTTACAACGTCAGTGTTGGGGAGCAGGGGAGCATGGTCACCTTCCTGGATGATAGTGACACCAGTCACAAATCATTTAAGTGCTTTTTGTGACTTAGTATGCCAAGTGTTGTATAATATCGGTCTGAATTGGTTCTGTGCCCAGCAGAAAACCAGCACACAAGTAGACATTTCTTACTGTATCAATAATGAGATATTCACAACACCCATGATGGTTATGAATATGTTGGTGTAGTTTTGGATCACAAAATATAGCAAACTCTCCACATGGAAGGCAGAACCAAGGTCTTTATTCAGAAACCATAACACTGAGTCCCAAAACCAGAAAGCCAAAGTCATTATAATGTTGAAACATATAGTTAATGCTGTGGACACCCACATTCCTAAGCCTTCACAAATAGAACAGGATCCCTCAAGCAGGGATCCCTCTCAGACTCACGACAGTTTCTCAGCCTGGTCTTTGGAAGTTCTCAGTAGAAGCTGTAGAAGCAG
>JAQQSW010003166.1:0-14759 GCA_028646575.1 Pseudocheirus occidentalis | reverse complement strand
TTTCTTAGCAAAGATATTGGAGTAGTTTGCTATTACCTTCTCCTAAGGCAAACAGAGATTAAGCGACTTGCTCAGGGTCACACAGTTAGTAGGTGCATGAGGACAGATTTGAACTCAGATCTTCCTGACTCCTGGGTCCAGTGCTCTATCATACCTAAGAGAGCCTCTGGTTGGCCAGAATAAGTTCAAATCTGTAGACCCCTATTTCTCAAACTTTTTGGTCTCAAGACCTTTTCATACCCTTAAATATAATATTGACAACTCCCGAAGAACTTCTATTTGTATTTATCTTTGCAATCACTCATAGTTACTACATAAGAAATCAAAACAACTTAGTATTATTATGAAAATAGTTCTAACCTTAAGTACCACTTAAAGAGTCTTGGGGGTCCCCAGTGATCTCCAGACTCCACTTCAAGAACCTCCACTCTAGACTTTTGGAGATGTTCTGATCTGCAAAAGAAAGCATGAAATCTGAAAAGTATAGACCAGTGAACTTGACTTTGATTCCTACCAAAGTTCTACAACATTCTCACAGGCACTGGTTAAGTGAACTTCTAGAAAAGGAAGCAACAATCACAAAGAAGTTGACATGACTTGATCAAAAACCATATGAGGCCACGGGTCCTTAATCTCGAGACAAATTTTGGCAATGGAGGGTGGTCTAGGAACTTAGATGAGAAAAAAGTATTATTATTTATTATGAATTATTATGTTATTTCAATAACAATTCCTTTATATTGTGATCCTGTGTATTTTATTTTAAGGATTTGAACACAGAAGGGGCCCAGAGGCTTCACTAGGCTCCCAAAGGGGTCCATGACACACGAAAGGTTAAGAGCATCCATGCTAGACTGACCTCATTTCATATTTTCATAGGGCTAGTAGAGTGACTGGTCAGGGGAATGCTGTAGGACACGGTATATCCTGATTTCAGTAAAGCATTGGACAACTCCAGCATGCTCTTCTTAAAGCGAAATAGAGCCCTGCCACCAAGAGGTTTTATCATTAGATGTACCCAGCAACCAAAAGGAGTAATTAATGAATAAAAAACAATTCAGAGGAAGATTTCTCATGGGATGTCCCAGAGATGTGTACTTGGATTAAACTACAAGTGGTTGGTTTATCAGATTTACATAAAGGAGCAAGGATTAAGCGATGCTACACTGAACACTGGGCTTGGTATAAAATAGTCACTTTAGAATGCTTAGCAAACAAACATTGCTGACTAACTGATTGACATTTGAATGACAGAAAGAAAATCCCTAAAGAAGATCTTGAAGCTCCTAGTCCTGAACTACTCAGGTCCCCAAGACTCTTTTAGGGGTCTACACAGTTAAAACTATTTTTGTAAAAATACTAAAATGGATTAATTTTTAAACCAGCAAATATCTCTATATCTATGGCTATACATCTATGTGTATAAATATATAGATATATAAATAAATACATATATATTATAAGTATATATATTAGATATAAATATTTTTGCAGTCACTAATAGTTACTACATAAGAAATCAAAACAACTTAGTATTATTATGAAAATAGTTCTAACCTTAAGTACCACTTAAAGAGTCTTGGGGTTCCCCAGTGATCTCCAGACTCCACTTCAAGAACCGCCACTCTAGACTTTTGGAGATGTTCTGATCTGCAAAAGAAAGCATGAAATCTGAAAAAATATGTGTGTGTGTGTGTGTGTATACATATATATATATAAGATATATAAATAAATACATAAATACAAAGATGCATAAATAAAAGCTCTCTGGAAGTCCTCAATAATTTTTAAGCATATAATGGGGTCCTGAGACCAAAAAGTTTGAGGACCACTGAACAATAAAATGAAGCTAAATCAAAATTGGGCCAAGATGAAAACTTTCACATGAATAAACGTAACATCCTATTCACGGACTGAACGTATCACTGTTCCAAATACAACATGGAGGAAGCCTGAATAGATAATATTTCACTGGAAAAAGATCTCGGAGTCTTAGTAGACTGCAAATTCATTGAATCAATAATGCAAAGGAAAAAGCTAACAAGTTAGCATTTATCAAGCCCCTACTGTGTTGCCAGGCAATGTGCTAAATGCTAGGGATACAAATAAGACAAAAAAAGATAGTCCCTGCTTTCAAGAAGCTTATATTCAAATGGGAAGACAACACACACAGTTTGTAAGCTAAGAAACAATGATGGTGGGAGCTGGTACCCAGTCTGGGGACATAGTGGATAAGTCAAAGTACAAAATGTGTGTAGCCCATTGGGAAGCAAAATGTGTATAGCATGATCTTGGGCTGCATTAAGAATGGAACAGTTTCCAAAACAAAGTAGATGAGTGAAAGATTATATTCTACTTTCGTTCGACCATAGCTGGAGTATTCTGTTCAGTTTTGAGTGTCATAATTAGAAAGGACTTTGAAGGGGTGGCTAAGTGGTACAGTGAATAGAGCACCAGTTCTGGAGTCAGGAGAACCTGAGTTCAAATCCAGCCTCAAATACTTAACACTTACTAGCTGTGTGACCTTGGGAAAGCCACTTAACCCCAATTGCCCTGCCCTTCCCCCTCCAAAAAGCAGAAAAGAAAGAAAGGACCTTGAAAATCTAGAGTGTTCAGAGCAATCACTCAATCAACAAGCATTCATTATGCCCCTATTTTGTGGGCAGACACTATCCCAGGTAATGAAGACACACATACAAAGAATAAACAGATGAAGGGTCTCAACATCATGACGTGTGGGGAGAGGTTGAAGAATGTAAGAATGTTTCATTGTAAACCAGAAGACTCAAGGGCACAGGAGAGATATCTTTGTCTATTTTAAGAGCTTCCAGTTGAAAGAGGGTCTATTAACTCTATACCTATTCCTCCGGACCTTGAAGCAGGAAGGAGAAATTAAAGAGGCAGTTTTAGGGTTGTTATTCCTAACTAGTGAACCTCCCTCAAAATGGAATGGACTGCCTCAAGAGGTATCCTTCCTTCTTCTCCTCTCTTCCTCTGCCTTCCCCCTGACTAGAGAGTGTCCAGCTTGAAAGAGTGCATGTTGAGAAAGTTGCAGAAGTGGTTCTATATAGATTAGAGGATATGGTTTCTAAAGCCTCTTTTTTATTTTTGAAAATGTATTATTTATTTTAAGCATTTTTAAAATTTTGAGTTCCAAATTTTCCTCCTTCTTCTTAGATCTCTCCCACCCATTGAAAAGGCAAGTAATAGTATATCATGATATGATTATGGATTTATATGTGTGCTATATATTTATGATATATGATAAATATCGTAATGATATATTTATACATATGGTATGTCGTATATATTATATATTTATAAGTGTGAAATCATGCTAAACATATTATGCAAGTTACAAAAGAACAGACAATAAAAATAAAGCTTAAAAATCAAGTATACTTCTGTCTGTACTCAGAGTTCATCTGTTCTCTTTCTGGAAGTAAACAGCAATTTTCATCATGGTTCCTTTGGAATTGACTTGGATCATTGTGTTGATCAGAGCATCTAAGTATTTCACAGTTGTCCATTCTTAAAATTTTTCCGTTACTATGTACAAGGTTCTCATAGTTCTGCTCAATTCACTTTGCATCAGTTCACATAAGCCTTCTCGGGTTTTGTTTTCTTTTGTTTTGTTTTTCTGAAACCATCCTGCTCATCATTTCTTATAGCACCACAGTATTCCACTACAATCCAATAACACAACTTTTTCAGCCATTCTCCAGCTGATGGGCATCCCCTCAATTCCCAATTTTTTGCCACCACAAAAAGAGTTGCCATGAATATGTTTGCACATATGTATCCTTTTCCTTTTCTTATATCTCTTTGGGATAGAGACTTAGTAGTGATAGTACTGGGTCAAAGGATATGCACAGTTTTATAGCCTTTTGGGCATAGTTTCAAACTGTTCTGCAGAATGGTCAGTTCACAGTTCTGCCATAAGGACTCTTCCAACTCTGCCACTGGAGTTGGTTGAGTAGGGAAGTCATATGGTCAAATCTTCTTATAAGGTTACTTTGGCAGCAATGTGCAGGATGGAGAATGGCATAGAAGGTGCCAACCTTCATTGGCAGAGGGTGTTTGCTCCCCTGGGATTTCCCCAGGCTAATAAAATCATAGGACCAGTTCTTCTCATACTCCTACATCCTGGACCTTAACTCCTAAAAGTAGTGATCAAGGGAGAAAAAGTTCAAGTATCCACGGGCTGATGATCAAGAGAATGCATGGTTCTCAATAACATCTGCTTTTAAAATCAAAGTAGGCTATTGCAAAGACAAAAAGGCGTTTTTTCTCACCAGTGAAAATTATTACAGTATGTTTGGTTTTTGAAAAATTGTGGTTATAGGATTCTGAGAAATCCCTCCCCTAGTATGCCAACCAGAGTGATTAGTCATCAAAAGAATCCCTAGGGAGGTAGGTGGGGGTGGTAACCTACTCTAAGAAAAGGGTCACTGGGCTTGGGACAAGTCCATCATCACAGCTTTGCTAAAGGTCTAGAAGCTTCATCACTGAGGCCAGAAAGGGAAACAAGTCAGGAAGTTACAGCAGAGAGCAGAGCTTTAAGAAAGGAAAAGAAACTTTTGTTTTGTGTTGTTTTTCCTGGAGACAAGAAGCAGTGCGTTTGATGGAGAAATGCCACAGGGACGATAATGGCCAGCAACTATTACATGGCCCCAGGACTGCTTCAGAGTCTACCTGCAGGTGTTAGACTAGCAAGTCTGTGTCAAGTGTATTAAAATCAGTGTCAGTCCTTCTGTGCCCTGTAAAGCTGTCAGCTTCTCTACTCATGTAACTTGTTCTTTTACTTTTACTTTTGTTTCTCAGTCTCTACTAAACACCAAGGATGTCTCACCTGATCTAAAGGAAGAAGGGGTTTTGCTCACTCTGTCACCAAGAAAGTTAAAGGGATCTCAAGATACCCTTGGAAGCCAGCTTTGGTGATGCCAGCACCATGGATACAAGCAGTCTCCCAAACATATAGGGGGTGCTAGTTAGTCAAAAAGGTGAAAACGAAGGACAAGGAGAGATGGTGGTCAGTCAATGGATATAGGTTGAAATCCTGGCCTTACTACCTCCTACCCATGTAACTCTGGCAAACCACTTAGTCTTTCTGGACCTCATCTTCATCCATAAAACATATGGGCAGGACTAGTTGACCAAGATGATGTACCTAAGTGACATGGTGCATATACTATGGGATGTGGAGTTCAAGAAGACGTGAGTTCAAATTTGACCTCAGATAGTCAGTATGACCCTAGGCAAGCCACTTATCCTCTGTGTGCCTCAGTTTCTCTCTCTGTAAACTACCAGTACCTGCCTCCTAGGGTTATTGCGAAGATTTAACTCTAACCCTAACCCTAGTAATAATATTTGCAAAGAGGTAAAGCATTTTGCAAAATTTAAAGTGTTGTATACATTTTAGTTGTTATGATGATGGTGGTGGCGACAGCAACCTCTGTGACCCCTTTCTGCTATAAATCTATGACCTTGCCTCAAAGGACATTACATTAACTTTATAATGATCCAAGAGCATAAGTACTAGATTACCCATGATACAGTTTGCTTTTTAGCATCACATATAAGTATATATTTTCAGTATAATTAAACAGACAAAATAAAATAATAAAGTCCTTTGTTAAGTATGTCTCACTTTCCTTTTTGTTTCTTTATTACGGCATGATGTGTTGTTCATCCTGCATTTTTGAAGAGGACCAGTGGCATCACAAGAGTCATGTCCTGACTTGGCAAGTGAACTGGATTTATGCGAGGCAGTGTTGTGCAAAGATGTTCAGTGGTAGGACAAAAGTCATTGACTATGGCATGACAGAGGGGATAGAAAGCCAGGAGCAGAGTCAGGAAGAGCTGGGTTCAGATCCTTTCTCTGACACAGACTTGTTGTGTAATTAACCCTGGTCAAGTTAGTAAATTATTTTAATTAAATTAAGAAAACTAACTCTCTTAAATAATTAAATTTCTCCATGCAATTTTCTGATACTATAAATTGCAGATTAGGAGCGGTCCCTTTTGGTAGATGCAGTTTCCTCCCTGGAGGAGTCTACTTGTCTAGTAATAAATCAGTGAGTTACAGACCAAATCCAGGTCTACGTCTGTCCCAAAATAAAGAAAGAAATAAACAAAATGACAGTCTTTTAAACTAGAACATCTTATTGGTCCACAAGTCCCAGTTTAGTTCAGACCGAAAGGGAAGGATTTATCTTAGGTTGCCTCTTTGCATAGTCTGAGAAGTGATATTCTCAATTATTAGCAAAAAGTGAAATACAAGAAAGCAATCTAAATGTAGAGAAGGGATAAGGAAACTGGGGTGGGGTGAGGGGAGAAGATGGCCAAGCTGTCCACCTTTCCAGGTCCTCCTGGAATGTGACTTCCCTTCACAGCACTGCCCATTTCCAGGATGTAAGATGTGTCCATAGCTGTGTGATCAGCTATGTCCCACACAGGGACCTAAGTACAGGTCCAAAAATGCATTTCGTTGGCAAATGTAGCGATGTGGGATCATCAGAGCAAATCTAATCTCCATTAAAGAAGATAATTGATTATGGTTATGTATTTTTTATATTAATGACATGTAAGATTTGTTTCTGAGTAGAAACCCTTTTTGGATAAAATGAAATCATTGATTTAATAGATTGAAGCCTTATGCCACACTTTTCCTCAGCCATTTGCTCCTTTATTTCTCTATCTATATTGATGAAATTCTCTGGGGCTGTCATATAAAGGAGCTGTTGCCCTTCAATGAAAGAGGCTTTGTGAGTGAATAATGGGATTTTCATTAATGCTAGGGGAAAAAATGAAGATTATTTTTTTCTCACAAAAATGGTAGAGGTAAAGGGTATATACATGGAGTTAGACACTGGTATCCAAGAACAAAAACTGAGCAAACTAAATAACTTTCCAGGTCTGACAAATTAAAGGCTACATCTGCCCAGACATGGAAACAAATAGCTGAAAAGAGTGTTATTTACCACATCACCACAACAAGAGTAGTTTTGCAATTCCTAGGCTTGAGGAAGAGAAGAAGGGATGCATTAATTATACATTATGAATGACTTGATGCTTCTTTGGTGTTATGCTTAAGATGAAGTTTTGAAGGGTTTTCCTGGAGGGGTTACTTTACAGTCAGGCAGAGTGGTTGTTTTCAAGCTACTTTTTTAATAAAGAATGGGGACAGAAAACATTGTAGGATTTTTTTCCTCAAAAAAGCACCGCATATATTCAGCTCATGTTAAATTGCTCTCAGCACCTAAAATGGCAAGCCCTGGGTTTGGTCTAGATGAACACAGCTATCATTCTGTCTCTTTCCCTGTTCCATTTATCTCTCTGTTCTGATAGGCCCGGCTCATGTCAGCGTTCAGTCGTACAGAACAGCAGGCAGAGTAATGGAAATCGTATTGGTTTGCAGTCACACATGAGATGGGCAGTGAGGGGGTCCTCAGACTTCTTTTATTGTGCTAC
This sequence comes from Pseudocheirus occidentalis, assembly GCA_028646575.1. Taxonomy (NCBI): domain Eukaryota; kingdom Metazoa; phylum Chordata; class Mammalia; order Diprotodontia; family Pseudocheiridae; genus Pseudocheirus; species Pseudocheirus occidentalis. The sequence continues at coordinate 7,286 of JAQQSW010003166.1, read as the reverse complement.
CCCATCAATAAAAAGACTTAGAGACAAGTGTCCCAAATATGGCTCCTGCTCACCAGCCACTGGTCCCAAGGGCTGAGCCCATCCTCCCAGGAACACTTGCTGCAGCCTGGGATGAGCTGGAGGGCAGTGGGTGGGAGTTCAAATCCACATCTATCACTTACCACAGTAGCTGTGTGACCTTGTCAGACTCTCTTGAGCTCATTTCTTCATCTGTAAAATGATTGGGTGGGATCAGATGACATCTAATAGTCATTTCAGCTCTAAATCTATGATCTAAAGTTACAGAAAAGTTGCCCAACCATATGGAGGCAGAGGACTTTCCACATTAGACCTTAAACGGATGAAATCACAGGTGGGGAAGTAAAGGAAAAGAAGGGAATATTTAGCATTTATCCAGCACTGACTGTACTATACACCAAGCACTGTGATGAGCACTTTATAAATATTAGCTCATTTCATCCTTATGACAACCCTGGGAGGTAGCAGCTGTTATTACCACAATTTTACAAATGAGGAAACTAAGGCAGACAGAGGTTAAGTGACTTGCCCAGGGTCACGCATCTAGTAAGAATCTGAGGGCTGGATATGAACTCAGGTCTTCCTAATTCCAAGACCAGAGCTCCTGGTTGACTCTGGATAAGATTTCTAAAAATGATGTCATCTGCTATGATTATAAATTAAAAGGGGGATTATAAGAAAATCTATGTAATTGGAGTAAATAACATTATCCTAAAGGTTTATTTCAGAAAGCTATATTAATATTAACCTTTGTTCTTAAACGCTTAGAAAACTACACATCCACAAGGCAATTAGCCCTACTCACGGACTTGGAATTGGCTGTCTCCAAGGCTATAAATTTAAAGTCTAAACAATTCTCCCAGTTATGTTGAATAATTGCATACTCCAAGCATTCATATAATAAATCAAGAGACAAGAAATACTAAAATCCCAACCAATCCCTATCTCCCTTCCTTGTAGCTGAGAAGAAGTCATGAAAAATTTATCTCCTTCTTTATAGACTCACCTCCTATCTCTGCCAACACCTTGTTTCTGGAGCGGTGGGTGCCACTGACATAATAGTTGCACATTTTTATGTGGAGAAAGCAATGGACAAAGAGAAAGCAATCATTTTTTGATTCACCATGGTTATTCCAAATTGCTCTCTACCATATTGAAAATGGCTAATTAATAGAATGAATTGTAATCTATTTTTTAAAAATACAGGGATCAACTCTACACAGAGGAATCAAGTTGTCCATGGAATGGGAAGGCCTGAAGGTTGGGAGCTGAATTAAATGGTGCCTGAGGCAATTTCCCAATGTTGTAAAGATTAGGCCCTTTTTCACCCCGATTGCAGGAGAAGCAAAACTGGGCTTGTACCATGGAGAAGAACAAGAAGGACATCCGGTGCAGGTGTGATGTCCTCTGAATGGAGCTGATGGATAAAAGTGAACTGGAAGAGAGAAAAAAAAAAATGATGATCTGAATGGAAGCTAGGCTGCCTCTCACCTTAACCTGAAGTATGTGAACCCGGCTTTTAGATATTTTAATGACTGTAAATCAATATCATTGGCTTCCTTTGTAACTCTGGGTGTTTTATTTTGTGCATTCAAAAACAGCATTCTGAGAAGGGACCTGAAGGCTTCACCAGACTGCCTCTCTGAGAGACCACCACTCAAAAGAACCTTGGTGTAGGAGAAGGGCTGCACCTTAAAACCAGAAGAGATCAGAAAGCTCGGCTGCTACCACCTGACCCCAGAACAGGCTCTTTTCATATCTGCTTCGACCAAGCAGAAAGCAGCCATCTCGCCCGCCCTCCCTCCTTCTTCCCTTTCCTTTCCTTTCCTTTCTTTCTTTCCCTGCTCTCCTTTCCTTCCTCTGTCCCTCCCTCCATCCCTCCTTCCTTTCTTTCCCTTTCCTTCCTCTTCCTTCTTTCCTTCCTTCCAACACTGAATACCTATACATGAAAAGTGTTGTGTGAAGGACACAAAATCAATCTGCTGCCTCTCGAAGAGCCTGAGACAGTGTGGTGTAGTGGCAAGGGTGATGACTCTGAAAGTCAGAAAGACCTGAGTCAGAATCCCTCTTCTATTATTTACTGCCTGTGTGGCCTTGGGCAAGCCATCTAACTTTTTGTCTGAGACTCAGTTTCCCCTTTTGTAAAAACAAAGAGGCTGGACTAGATAGCCTCAGAGAAAACGCCAAGAGCCAAGGGATGTGGAGTGTCTTGTTCTAGGAACACAGATTCTTCAGACGCAGACTGTCTGGTTCAGTCCCATCATCGTCATTGTTGTCCAGCTCTTCGGTCACGTCTGACTCTTCGTGACTCCATGGACCTTACCATCCATAGAGTTTTCTTAGCAAAGACACTGAGTGGTTTGCCACTTCCTTCTCCAGCGGATTAAAGCACACAGAGTTTAAGTGACTTGCCCAGGGTCACACAGCTAGTAGGTGTCTGAAACCACATTTTTACTGTCTTCCTGATTCCAGACCCAGAGCTCTATCCACTGAGTCCCCCAGCCACCTCCTATTACCCCTGCATCTTAAAGGCAAGAAAAACGAGGTCAACAGAAATTAAGCCACTTAAGCAAGCGAGTCAACAAGTATTTAGGGGCAACTAGGGGACGCAGTGCACAGAGCACTGGGCCTGCTGTTAGGAAGACTCATCTTTCTGAGTTCAAATCCGACTTCAGACACTTATCAGTTGTGTGACCCTGGGCAAGTCACGTCACACTGCTTGCCTCAGTTTTCTCATCTGGAAAATGAGCTGAAAAACGAAACGGCAAACCTCTCCTGTATCTCTGCCAAGAAGACCCCAAACTGGTTGACAGAGAGTCGGACACAACTGCAAAATGACTCAACAGCAAGCAGTGAATTAAGTGCTTCTGTGCTATCTGTTCAAGGAAAAGCAAAAAGCAGTCTCTGCTCTCCAGAAACTCATTCACATTCTAATGAGAGAGCTGACAGACAAATAACTGGGTATGGGCTCCAACCTTCCTCTCCTAGAGAGAATTAAGCACATTATGTTGGAGTAGAACCCACAGCCCCACTACAACATACACTCCTTTCTTAGAAGCAATCGCTCCCCCCTCACTTTACAATGTGCAGGAAAATAAATATTATCGATAAAATTAAATTTAAATTTAACATGTTTGTTTCAGTTCATTCCCCATAACAGATACAAGTTAAGAATAGATGAAGGAAGACTGACACATGAAGTCACTAGTAGGGGAGGGACAGGTCGGAAAAGGGCTCCTGCAGAAGAGGGTCTTGAAGGAAGCCAGAGGACCCAAGAGCTGAAGACATTCCAGAGATAGGAAGGGCATGGGGTGGGGGTGGGGGGGAGGCCACCAATGCAAATATGAAGAGGGAAGATGAAGTACTATGTTGTGAAAGGACCAGCGGGCAAGTGACCATAGGGTATACAGAGATATAGGAAGAATGGAAACATAGGAAGGAGGACAGCTTATGAAGAGCATCGAATGCCAAAAAGAGAACCAGCCACTGGAGACCCTTGAAGAGGGGGAAGACCAAGGTCACAGTAAGTGAGAGAGGCAGGATCAGAAAGCCCAGGTTCTCTTCATCTGGATTCATTAATCTAAAATATTAAATTATTCATGATTAGTGATAATTAAATCATGGTAATGGCTGGTAATTTTTTTCAGGCTCACATGATTCCTCAGTGTTCATTTATGTGTATTGTCATGTTTTAATTCAGCAGGAATAGCATCTGATGCCATGTTCCAGTCTCCACTATCTCTTTTTGAGAAAACAGTGTGATAGAGTGGAAAGAATGCTGCTGGTCTGGGAGTCGGGAAGGCATGGGTTCCAATCCTGCCTAATACACTTCGTGACTTTTGAGCATGGGCAAGTCTCTGAGACTCAGTTTCCTCTTATGCAAAATGAAAGAATTGGACCAGATGGTCTCTGAGGTCCCTTGCAAGGTCCTGAATCTATTTTTGTACCCAAAAGTCCACTGGTGATAAGGTTCCCTACTCAACCAAGTTGTCCCTTTGGGGGAAAAAAACTTAAGTTTACCAGTGTTGTCCCTTGTAAAATGTTAACTTGCTTTATTGCATCTCACTGCATGCCTTCTTCTTCTGATATTTATATAATTCCAATTAAAAAGAAATCAATTGTATCCTGGCACAAAATACATTCATATATACATACATACATACATACATACATACATACATACATACATACATACATACAGATGTAAAATTTTGGTGCTAACGGATAAGTGCAATTCACTGGCATTACGGCCATGCCCACTCCAGGGGCAGCTTATTACATTACGAGGGGTCTGGGACGTTACACCCTTGAGAAAATCTCCCGATCTTTGCCTGGTGGCTTCCCAGCTTACTACAATGGGACTGTGCCATCTAGAGGCTCTCTGACAAAGAACTGGCTTCTTGCTGTGACTTTTCTGGGGAAGTTAAAACTGAGTTCTAACATTGCCCCTTGAGCCCTTTCCCAATTTCTCTCTTTTTTTTAAAGAGATTTTAGAGCTGGAACAGAAATTCAGGGGGCATCTAGTCCAGCGCCATCTTTTCACAGATGAAAAAACTGAGGTCCGGGGGAGAAAGAGAGTGAACTAAGTTTAAATGGGTAGTGGAGAGCGGGACTGGAGGGCCCTGATTCCAGATCTTGGCATTCTTTCCACCGTAGTGACTTCTCTTATTGGCGGACAGACAGAGCACTTGGCCTGGAGCTTGGTTCAAATCTGACCTCAGACCCTCAGTAGCTAGGTGACCCTGAGAGAGGCACTTCACCGTGACCTGCCTCAGTTTCCTTAACTGTAAAATGGGGATAATAACAGCACCTGCTTGCACAGGGTTGTTGTGAGGATTAAATGGGATGGTATTTGTAAAAAAAAAAAGACACAGTGCTGTGGAGCATGTAGTAGGTACTTAATAAATGCTTGCTTCATCCTTCTTTGTAAACCAATGGCACAGATCTCTGCAAACAAAAGACAGAATGGCAAAGAGAAAAAACATATTGTGTCGAAAATAGTGACATTTTTTGGAATGAGGAATTTTATAAAAGAAATTTAAAGGTTTAAGGATATTTACTTCTATAAAACATAGAATAACCACCTGCCATGTGCCTTTTTTTTTTTTGCTTTTTTGGAGGAGGGGAAGGTAGGGCAATTGAGGTTAAGTGACTTGCCCAAAGTCACACGGCTAGGTTTGTGTTAAGTGTCTGAGGTCATATTTGAACTCAGGTCCTCCTGATTCCAAGACCAGTGCTCCATTTGCTGTGCCACCTGGCCAACCCCAGGCACATTTTTTTTAATGTATTCAGTAGCTATCAATCAGCCCCGGTTTTTGTCAATGATTGTAACCATATACCGAACAGTGCCCTAGAGTTTTTTAGCTTCCAATAAAATAAAATGCGATGCAGTACAGTGCCTTGGATAGCAAATGGAATCATATTTGTACAGCATGTAGCACAGTGCCTAGCATATAGTAGGTTCTTTAAAAAGCTTGATCTCTCCTGTCCTCACATGGTAGGTTCTCAAGACATGCTTGCTAGCTAAATTGAATCAAGAGCTGATCCTGCCATCTGAAATAGGCAGAAAAGGAGGGTCAGATTTTAATTTTAATTTAATTATGATTAGTATCACATTTTTCTTGTCTTTCAATGACGTTCAGATAATATAGTCCTGAGTCAAGTCCCTAGCCTGCTATTATTCTTTTAGAGTTAAAGTTCTACTGGCTCTTGTGTAGGTCAACAAAATAACTGCCTTTAAAAAATGAGTTAAATATTAAGATATAAGTTCATTTTATGTAGACTCCATGACAGGACAGCGGGGATGATATCGCCTCGTCCTATAGTTCACATGTGATTTCTCTAGTTAGGTCTCTGTAATCTGAAACGTCTCCCTTCCTCCTCTCCTTCACACCCTACATAATTTGTGCATTATCAGTAATTCCTCCAGCAATACTTAATAAAACACTGCTCTCTAGTTTTTTATGAATCAGTGTTACTATATAAAGATGATTGTGGGAGACAGTTTGACCTGTGATCATTCTGATAATTAATGGAGTTCTCCAAGATATTTTGAGAAGTGCAATTGTAGAATACAAATTTAAATGTTTAGTTCTCAAAAGCTGCCAAAAGTATTTCTGCAGGTTTCTGATCAATTTATGAGGTCAGTCATTTTTTACTCATGTCCAACTCTTCATGTCACCCCATTTGGGGTTTTCTTAGGAAAGATACTGCAGTGGTTTGCCACTGCCTTCTCCAGTTAATTTTACAAATGAGGAAACCAAGGTAAACAGGGTTAAGTGACTTGCCCAGGGTCCCACAGCCAGTAAGTGTCTGAGGCCAGATTTAAACCCAGGAAGATGAGTCTTCCTGACTCCAGGCCAGACACTCTAATCACTGTGCCAACTAGCTGCTCCCCAAGAAAACTAGTGAGGTTTTAATGTATAATCCTAGCCATCAAGTCATATCTTGCTAAATATTCGAAGGTGCTAAATTTTTACAGCCTGCAGTCAAATGTGGCACAATTTCTACCATTTTCTGAGCAAAATCACTAAGCCTGACCTCCCTATGGATAACCCTCTGAAATTTCCCATGGCAATGACCTGGTACTGAATTGCCACTATAAATAACTCCATCTCTATAGACAAATTCACATGATGTTTATTTGTTCAATGCTTCTTTTTCAACAAAGAGTAGCCTGAGTTAGTGTGCGACACTTATGGAAGGATTTTTGACTGGACTAGACTTTAGCTATCTCCTAAGCTTCATCAGCAGAGAAATTACTTTCAGTTACATTCAACAAATCCAGTGGCATGAGTCCGGTTTCAGCCTTGGCTATCATTCAGTGAAGGGACAGATGTTTATTCCAAAAGAATTTCTGTAGGTTTCTGACCTATTTATTATAGGCTGTGAGATGGTCTATCAATCTTCCCCCTTTTTGGCAAGGAAGTATTAATCTTTTTATAGTTGCTTTAGGGCAGTGGGACCCTGTGTTTCATTAATATTGTATGGGTTTGGTTACAAGGTTTTCTGAATTTATTACAAGCCATTTTGCAGTTTCAAAAGTACAAAGAAAGGCTGGTGTTGATTGGGCACTAATTGCTTTAAATGTATTTATATGCTGTCTCCTCCATTAAAACATACACTCCTTGAGGATAGGCACTGTTTTTTGCCATTATCTGGGTCCCCCGTATACTATTAGGAGACTGTCTGGCACTTAGTAAGTACTTAAAATAATGCTTCTTGACTCAGAAGCCTTTGAAGGTAGGAGCTCCACATCACTAGAGTTC
>JAQQSW010003165.1:0-14760 GCA_028646575.1 Pseudocheirus occidentalis | reverse complement strand
AGAAGAAGAAGGAGAAGGAGAAGAAGAAGAAGAAGAAGAAGAAGAAGAAGAAGAAGGAGGAGGAGGAGGAGGAGGAGGAGGAGGAGGAGAAGGAGAAGAAGAAGAAGAAGAAGAAGAAGAAGAAGAAGAAGGAGAAGAAGGAGAGGGAGAGGGAGAAGGAGGAGAAGCAGAAGAAGAAGCAGAAGCAGAAGCAGAAGAAGAAGCAGAAGCAGAAGAAGAAGAAGAAGAAGAAGAAGCAGAAGCAGAAGAAGAAGAAGAAGAAGAAGAAGAAAAAGGAGGAGGAGAAGGAGAAGAAGAAGAAGAAGGAGGAGGAGGAGGAGAAGAAAAAGAAGAAGAAGAAGAAGAGGGAGAGGGAGGAGGAGAAGGAGAAGCAGAAGAAGAAGAAGCAGAAGAAGAAGAAGAAGAAGAAGAAGAAGAAGAAGAAGAAAGAGGAGGAGAAAGAGGAGGAGGAGGAGAAAGAGTAGCTATAGTTCAAGTTTAGTATTGTTGGGACTGATTTTGGAATTAGAAAGACTTGGGTTCAAATCCTTCTGGCTCTAACACTCTCCATGTTATCCTTGGCAAGTCATTTAAACTCTTTGTGCTTTCCTGAATACCAGAATAACCTCACCTTAATTTATCTTTATCTAATTTTTCTTCAACATAAATTCAACTTCCTAAAAGACAATCACCAGTTCCCCATTTCACAAAATAATTTTCCTTGTCTAAATAAAGAGAAACGTATGATGCAAAAATAAATTCTAGGAGCTTTACTTTCCTCATTTGTAAAATGAAGGGTCTGATTAGACAGCTTTGATGGCCTCTTCCAGTGTTCCTCTAAGGGGAAGGGATGGGAAATCAGCTGTCTTCAATACTGAGTTCCTAGCTTCAAAAACACATTACTTTAATTCAGCAGCCATTTATTAAGTCCCTACTATGTGCTGAGCACTGTAATAGGAACATAAAAGCAAAAGCAGCCTGGGTGCACCTTGGTCCTCCACGTCTCAGCAACTGACCCAGCTTCGATGGGTAGCAGACATCGGGGAAAGGGGTAGCTTCTGAAATCAATTTTCTTGATTATTGGATGGTTTGACATCATGAGAGTCCAGAGAATATGTGCTCAGGCCCTAGAACCCCAGAGGGAACAGAGAAAGTCACCCAATTAAAATATGGAACTCTAAAAGAGAAGGAAGAATACTTTATATGGAAAAAAAGGTAAGCCTTGCATAGTCTGAGTTCACCGTTCTGTTTTCATAAGGCCATTTAAGTGGCAAAATGGCCTTGAAATCGATACTGAAGTTTGAGTCACGTTGGACGACATCTTGAATTAATGATGCAGGTGTGGGGTGTTTTTTTTTTAATAGGAACAGTGGGAAACAACACTGGGATGGGGGTGGGGGTGGGTATGTGGAAAGAATCCTAAATGAAAGAAAGTTTGGTATATGAAATATAGACACATACATATATATATGTATGTGAATGTGTATGTGTGTGTACATACACATATGTATATATATTTGAATATTTTAATTGTACTTAAGATTACTTTTTCTCGATTTAAAATATTGTTTTAAATAAAAAATGCTAATAAATCTTGAGAGAAATATGTCATAGAGCTGCTTTAAAACTGCAGTTCAATATATAACAGCTCATAAACTATTCTATTCAAATCGGCTGAATGGTGGCGGCCCTTGGACCAGAAATGGTTAACTCCAGGAAAAGCCTTTTATTAGCTCCTAAAATTAAGAAAGAGTAGGGTTGTTTCACAGCCAGATAATTAAGTACCCGTTTTCTCTTTTTTAATACTATAAAATTAAACTTCCTGTTTTAAGGGTCTGGTGGGGCCTTTGGGCAGAGGGTCACTGGATGAGCCCTGGGGCAAAGCCAGGGAAACAGCATAGCCACTTATGGACCTTAAAACACCAAGCTTGGGTGGGGGAAGAAGGAAAAAAATGCTGCAGTCAGCGACAAAAAAAAATTGCAGGTAATAAATCAGAGATCTCTCTTTTTCTCTCTCTTTTTTCAAATCATTTTAGTTAATCCATTAAATCTCCTTGCTCAGGCTCCAACAGGAGCCTCAGCCCTGGGCCCTCCATCTCCAAAAGGTATGAAAATTGTATCAGCAGTGAAAGGTCTCAATTAAAGCCAGTGGCCTGCTGGGCCTGGCCAGTGCACGGCCATTGGCTTTGTCTGATCTCTCTCCGGCTGACCAAGGGGTCTTGACTTTCTGAAAGAATCGCTCAATGAGGATGGCTATGGCCATTTGGAACTCCTTTGGATTCTTGTCTTACTGGGGAGTTGAAGTGTTTAAATGTGTCAATCTAGCAATCACTCAATTAGCCAATATGCTTTTATTAAGCACCTACTGTATGGCAGGCACAGGATACAAGCACAAAATTTTGTCAGACTGTCCCTGTCCCTCAAGGAGTCAAATTCTACTGGGCTGCTATTGTTGGTATTGGTGGTGGTGGTGTTCCTTCATTGGGGGGAGAGGAGGAAAACAGACATAGATTTAATTTTGTAATAGCCAGCACTTATATAATGCTTTAAGTTTGCAAAATGCTTCACATATGTTATCCCATCTGGTTCTCCAATGGCCGCGTAAGGTAGGTTTTATTATTAATCCCCCGTTTTATAGATGCGGAAAGTGAGGCTGAGAAGTAAAGTGAGACTTGGGATTGCAGAGCCAATAAGACTGTAGTAAGTAATTAGATTGCACTTTGTTTTTGAAGAGGATCATGACATGAAGGAAGTGATGTCATGGCATGGAAAGCAAGGGAGGATCGTGCAAGGTCACTAGCCTCACTTTATCCTCCAGAGCCATCCAGGTTCAGTGGCCAGGCATCAATTGGTATGGCCGGAGATGGCCCATGATGCAATTAGACTGTAAGCTCCTTGAGGGCAGACCCTGTCTTTTGCCTCCTTTTTTATCCTCAGTACTTAGAACAGTGCCTGGAACATAGTAGGCACTTAACTGATTGATTGAAGTGTGATCATCTCCTATTTCTGTGTCTTTGCATTTGTCATCCCCTGTGCCTGGAATCTATTCTTTTTTCACTCCATCTCATAGACTCCCAACTCTTTGAGACATATGCCTCAAGCACCATCTTCTTCAAGAAGGCTTGCCTGAGGGGCGGCTAGGTGGCGCAGTGAATAGAGCACCGGCCCTGGAGTCAGGAGTACCTGAGTTCAAATCTGGCCTCAGACACTTAACACAAAAAACTAGCTGTGTGACCTTGGGCAAGTCACTTAACCCCAACTGCCCTCCAAAAAAAAAAAGAAGGCTTGCCTGATTCTGCCAAATATTCATGCCCTCCCTCCCAAACCTCTCTGTGTTTAATGACTGTATTTCCTTGTGCATATTCTCTTTATATTTATATATGTGTCTAATACTACTCCCTGCCTTCAGGGAGTTCACATTCTATTGCAGAGTGGGGAAGACTGTATATAAGGAAAGCCTTCTAACAATCTGACACAAATTTTGCCCAAAGTAAAATAAATTGCCTCTGGAGGTGGAGCTCCCTGGAGGCCTTCAAAAAGAGGCCAGATGGCCACTTGTCCAGGATATCATAGGGGAAGGGTTTTTTTTTCTGGTATGTGTTGGATTAGATGGCCCCTGAGGTCTCTTCCAGCTTTGAGATTCCATGAAACAAACACGGACTGTTTGGGTTTGGGGGAAGGGTGAAAGAAAGTCTGCTAGATTAAAATTCAACTAGTTATTTTCAAAAATAGATGGTTGTATCCAATGTATCTACTAACTAAAGGCTTGGTCACATTCACTTTCCCCTACTCCAACCCCCCCCCCCAATATCCAAATATGTATAAACAGAGATTCAGGCGATTCAGAGGGAAATCAGTCCAACGCATCGTTGGGGTGGTGTGTATGCAAAACAACTGAGTTGGAAAGGATTGTTTCACTTTTCCCCTCATTGTTTTGGCACAGTGTAGACAGGGCCTTGGAGGGTCTTGGAATATCAAGTAACGCAATTAACCATGAAAGTTGCGACAGGCCACTCAACACCCTGAGAGGTTTCTCATTATGGTTTTGGGTTCCCCTCTTCCCACCCTCTGTTTAGAAATAATCATTTTTTTTGTAAAATCAAAAAAACAAAAACAAAATCTCTTTCTCTTTCCTGGCTTCCCTCTCCCCTTTCCTCTCTTTCCCCCAACCAGCCAATTTGTTTTTCATCTGCTCTCAGTATTTTGCTGGTTCTCCTTGATTCTTTCTTCTCTCCTATCGTCAGATGGAATAGGCATCGAGTCCAAAATGGGATTGTGAAACGTATTAGAAAATGTGTAGCACCCTCCCCTCCATCCAAATGAGGAGCCTTGTGAGTCCTTAAAGTTATGCTCCCTGGAACAAAACTAACCCTCCAGCTAATTGCTATGAGCCTGCAACCTAGAAAAGAGTCCATGAGATTGAAAACCCATCTCTACCTGAGACTTATCAGCTGAGAGCTGTCCAACAATATTTATCCTTTCTCAGGGAGGAGGTTTAGGATAAGGGAATTCTCCTGGCCAGACTGGGTGTTTGAAAATTGGGATATTTGCCTCTTTGGCTGAGGTTGAAATCAGATATGACCAGACCATGAATGTAGCTTCTCATCTGGGTCAGAGCTGTGGAATCTTGAGCCCTGGATAAAACCAGGCATTCCAGGAGAAGGTCTAAGTTGTGTGTGCCCAAGATGCCCAGCCTTAGTGGAGAGGAAAATGGCATTTTATAGTGAAGTATTCAGTTTTCATCCATAATGGACTCTCATTCCATTTTTCATGGTAGTGAGTATGGGATTTAGAGTGATAGCAATTCTGACACTGACTTCCTGTCTGTGAGACCTTGGACAGGTCACTGGTGGTTTAGCAGGCTGAGCACTTCACTTGAAGTCAAGAAGACCAGATGTTTAGTCTGACTCAGTGCCTTACTAGCTGTGTGAACCTGGGCAAATCATCTATAATCTCTGAGCCTCAGTTTCCTTATATGTGAAATAAGGAGAGTTGGACTTGATATTATTATTATTATTATTATTATTATTATTATTACAGTGCCTTCCAGCTGTAGATCTATTATTCCATGCCTTCCCTGACCCTTGGGTTTTTCATCTAAATGATCTCTGAAGCCACCTCCTCCTGTAGGTTTCCTAGGGAGCCCATGATTCCCTCTTCCTTTCTCCACCCCCCCTCCCCAACTTAATTTAAAACCCAATGGACCGCAAAACACTAATCTATGAGTGGAAAAAAAGGCTTCCCTCCCAGTATGATCACTCTCATAACTGGGCATGGGTCATAGGTCACAGCAGTGACCAGAAGCTTGTGTTAGACCAGTTTTGCTTTGCATTTCCAGGCTAGAATTGCCCCTACAACCTGTCTTGTAGGACTCCTCTACAGTAGCTACAAAACTTTATGGACAGCTTTGCCAGACAAATCCTTTTGTACGTTTATGGAAATGTCACACCACATTTTCATAACCAAATCCATCCTAAATCTTAAAAGAGAAAATAAAAAACTCTTTTATGTCTCTCTTAAGTTTTCAGTCAAACCAAGTTATCAGATTTCATCCCTCTGTTTTCAAGGGCCCCGACGACAGATTTCTTTCAAGATAAGCCACGGTTGGGCTGCTCCCCCGTCCAAGACCGCTCTGTGCAAAGCCCTTTGGTCTCTTTCTAGGCTGCTAGTATTCTCTGCATGAGGATTAAACCATTGTAATGGGAAGAAGTCAGGCTCAGACGGACAGACAGATACACATGTGTAAACCCACTGAGTGAATTCCGGCAAAAAGGAAAACTTTCTTTTTCAAAGGTGATATGTAAAGAACTGTATTCACCCCATTCTTTTAAGAACAGTGTTTGTGTTCCAGGTTCTTGGGAGGGGTGTGTGTGTGGCAGTGATTATGATGGAGGCATCAGGATCCAATTTCTTGGGTCATATAGACATAGTACGTGACAGTGTGATCAGGTTGGATCAAGATGTGAATAGCTTTTTGTTAATAACTGGCACACTGACTGGGAATAATCATTAAAGAATGAGAAAACCACAGAATCAAGTTGGCACAATGGCTAGAGTACCAGGCCTAGAGTCAGGAAGACCTGAGTTCAAATCCAGCCTTACTAGCTGGATGACCCTGGGCAAGTCACTTAACCCCATTTGCCTTGGTTTCCTCCTGTGTAAAAATGAGCTGAAGAATAAAATGGCAAACCATTCTAGCATCTTTGCTGAGAAAATCCCAAACGGAATCAGAGGTGACTGAAAAACAAATGAACAGCAAGAAGGACATATACGTAGCATACATATACAATACACACACACACATAATACTCAGACATACACACTGCTGTTGCTTTTTGGTCATTGTTAGTTTTGTCCAACTCTCTGTGACCCAATTTGGAGTTTCCTTGGAAAAGACACTGGAGTGGTTTGCCATTTCCTTCTCCAGCTCATTTTACAGATGAGGAGACTGAGGCAGTGATGTGACTTGCCCAGGGTCATACAGCTATTAAGCATCTGAGTCCAGATTTGAACTCAAGAAGAGAAGTCTTCTTGGTCTTAGAAGACTCTAGGTCCAGCACTCTATCCACTGGGCCATATACATATGCATATACATACATATACATACACACATACACACATACATATACATATGCATATATATATATATACGCACACATATTTATATACATACATATATACATGGTGTTCCAAAAGTTAAGACCGTACTAAAGTACAGTATTAGATTACACAATAAATTCACTCATGAGAGGCAGTATGGTAGGGCTTTTGATGAGAATTTAACAGTAAGGGCAGTGGTCCATAACCAGAGCTAGGAGAAATCCTTCCCGCTGTTCCTCTGACAGGACACTCCAGGACCGCTGTATTTAATGTCTAATTCATACCGAAGTTATTTGTGCTTTTGTCTCCTTTTTCCCTGGAGACTCTAAGCATCTTGAGGGCAGGGATTGGACTATTTTTCATTCTCATCTTTCTAGCACCTAGGACTATGCCCCGTACCTAGCTGGAACTTAATCACTTGAATGAAATTGGCTGTCCAAGAGCCCAAGCTAGGAGGGTGAGCTCCGTGTTCACCTCCTTAATTGGCAGCAGTGAGCAGATTTTGCTGACATCTGCAGCTAGTTTCAGTGATAATAAATCAGGGTCTTTTAAGCCTGGCATGCCGCCATGGGGTTTTCTGCCCCCTCCTCCCACCACCACCACAAAAGGCTGAAGACAACAGGAACTCGGGCAGCTCTGGTGTTTGGGGTGATGTGAGAGGGGGCTGGTGGCAGGGGAAGGAGGGAAAATAGATTAGATTGTCTACAACGAGATTTTGTGGTCTGCTTCGGGTTGAAAACTTATAATTAAGGAATGTGCTGTTGGTTAGAGGGATGTCTAAATGGATGGAGCTGTTTAGATGGAGGTGGTTCCCCTCAGAAAGGACCTCATTAGCAGGGCATGCAATATGGAGGCCAAAAGGAAGCATCTTCATAGGCAGAGCTTTTAAAGGAGGTGGAGCTTTGGTGATGGCAGGGAGGTTTCTCAGGAGGTAGAAAGTGGAAAAGGGTAAAGGAATGAGCCTCTGATCTGCTAGAATCCTTGAGCTTTTCTAGACAGACTGGGTGTGGCAGCCAAAATTGAGGTTTGCTCTTTGTAAGGATTTAGAAGTAGACTGGGAAGGCTGGGAGGGCCCTTAGAACAGGAAATGTCAGGACTGGGAGGAAGCTTAGAACAGGGAATGTTACACATATATACATATACACAATATTATGATATCTATTTAATAATATATTTATAATATATAATTATACACACATATAAATTATATTTAAATATAACTGATTTCCTTTGTAATTTCATGCACTTTATGCTGTGCATTTTTAAAAATCTGTCATAATTCTCTACCTTTGACCTATGTAACCTCGGAAAAAATCATTCTCTCTGGACCTCAGTTTCCTCATCCATAGAACAAGAGGGCTTTATCAGGTTCCTTTCAGCTCTAAATTCCCTGACCTTTAATCATTATGATCTAGGGACTCATCAAACCCTTGCCAGGATCCTAGGTGATAGCTGCAAGCGTGACTCTGTAAAAATGAGGGCAGGACAGTTACCAGCAGCTGGGAGGTAATGAAGGCGGTAGCAAGGAATTCATGGCATCAGTAAGGGTAATGGACAGTAAGAAACTAGGCAAAGTAGGTCGCACAAAGGATTGAGAGCTGGGAGACCATGGTTCAAATCCTACCTCAGACACTTACTAGCCATGTACCCATAGACAAGTTACTTGTCCAGTTTGTACATCTGTAGAATGGATGGAGTTATCCTTGCACTCCTTAACATGCTGGAAGGAAAGTGCTTTGCAAACCTGGAAGTATGAAGGAAAGGTTTTTATTATATGTTAGAAATTTTGGTAGGGCTGCACTGACCTTGCCAATCTGACCCAGTACCACAAATGGCCCCTTTTTTGTAAACAGAAATGCACCAACAATGGGGCCTGTGAACTCAAGACTTTAACACTTTATCTTGAATTGCTCCATCAGCAAAGGTAATAATACTAGTAATGATGTTGATGACCTAGAAAGATGTGAAATGGGGACTAGCATTATATATCAGAACCTCATCTTTCATCCATTAGTAAGAGACAAATGTTCATAGTACAAATATGGGTTTAAAAAATTCTGGAGTGCTCAACCAATAGAATGCACTAGAAAGCAACCATTATCACAAACCAGACTCTGCCAAAATGAACAACCCAAGATATAACACTTATCCACAAAATCTTAAGGGCCAGCCCTCTCAATGCCAAATGCCAAACACTCACCCTCTCCCAGTTGTACAAAACAGAAAGTTTTCAAATATAAAGACTCAGCAGAGAAGTCAAATTCATGTGGGACAAGGATGAGGTGAATAGCATCCCTCTTACTCTACCTGCTCCTAGGGGTGTGGTGAGGAAGCTTTTGGTGCATCTATAGAGGATGAACTTTTATAATCCTTTTATTCCACTACAAAAACCAAAACTACAGTGCAAAAGTAAATTATTACTAATAATTGTTCATGATTACGTGATTAATGTTGGAGGAAAAACTTAAATCACCCAGGAGGAAGAAAAATACATACACACACACAATATATCTATATATACATCTACATATGTATATGTGTATACTCACATGCACATGCATATTATATATATATGTATTATATTACATATATATCTCATCTACTATGTGCCAGACACTGCTAAGATCTTTACAATTATAATGCCATGTAATCTTCACAACAACCCTGGGAGTTAGGTACTATAATTATCCCCACTTTATAGATAAAGAAATCTAGGAAAACAGGTTAAGTGACTTACCCAGGGTCACACAACCAGTTTGTGTCAGAGACAGAATGTGAACTCAGGTCTTTCTGACTCCTGACCCAGCGTTCTATCCCAGTGCCACCAGCTGCCTCCATCCTCATTCCAAGTCAAGGTGTCTTTTGACTCTGTTAACATAGTTCGTATTTCCTAGTTCCTCATGCCTAAACCTTTTTCCCTGTTGAGGTAGCAACACTCATGGAAAGAGGACCATTGCCAAACCCTTAAAGTCACACCAGGGTTCAGCCAAGTTTTCACCAAACCACAATTTGGACAGATGTGTGTTATCTTTTTTTTTTTTGGTAATTTTTTGGGGAAAGGGAAGGACAACTTGGGATTTCATCTGCAAAAGGAACTCTGAGTAAGGAACCTTTATCCACTGGTGCAAACCAGTTCCTGATGGACTCTTTGTACTGTTAAAGAACTGCCTGGGGATACTGAAAGTTTATTTTTAGCATTTAACATACCTAGAGTTATAGAGCCAACATGTGTCCAAGACAGGTCTTAAACCCGTCTGCTCCACTCCAAGGACAACTCTGTCTTCTCTGCCACAGCTACTTCCAATGAGTATAAATTATATTATATATATTAATAACATATTATATTATGACATTATAATATATTATATTAGTAATATATTATATATTAATAATAATTAATATATTCATATTATAAATATCAATAAGCCAATTTAAATGTGCTTTGCAGTTAGTTACATCTAAATAAAGCAGGTTTTCCAACACACTTTTGGCATTTCCATCCACTCTCCAGTCATTCCCATTCCCTTGCTTCAATGAAGTTGCATTTAATGAGTATTCTTTTCCTTTAGTTCATTTTTTTTAGTTTGGCATTAATTCATACAGATATTGATAGGTTTCTTATATTTCTCATGCTTATTAGTATTGTTTTATATTTTTTTTTAGTTGTGTGTGACTCATTGTGACCTCATTTGGTGTTTTCTTGGCTAAAACACTAGAGTGGTTTTGTCATTTCCTTCTCCAGCTCATTTTACAGATGAGGAAACTGAGGCAAATAGGATCAAGTGACTTGCCCAGGGTCACACAGCTAAGTGTCTGACGCTGGATTTGAAATCAGGAAGATGAGTCTTCCTGATTCCCAGTCCAGGAGTACTCTATCCACTTCACCATCTGGCTGCTTTGGTTGCTTTATGGTCTTACATTATATGATTTTGCTGCAATTTGACCATTTTCCTGTTGTTGAATATTTAGGTTGCTTGATTTTTTTTCAGTAACAAACACTGTACCCACTAACACATTTGAACAGATGTGTTTTTTTTTATTTTTATTCCTTATAACCTGTGTTCCCAACAGTTCCCGACCTTTGTTCCCAATTACTGTATTTTGTTGTTGTTTTAGTCAGCCTCTCTACAACCCTATTTGGGGTTTTCTTGGCAAAGATACTGGAGCAGTTTGCCACTTTCTTCTCCAGCTAATTTTACAGATGAGGAAACTGAGGCAAACTGGGTGAAGTGACTTGCTCAGTACCCACCGTACTGCTTAGCTGTCCTTTTATTGTGTTGAATCACATGAATTTAAACTTTTACTGAGGATTGCCAAAATACATTCCAAAAAGATTATACTAAACATGCAATTCTACCCATAATGAATGAGCGCACCTATTTCTCAACAATTTCCCCAGCGGCAAGTTTCATTTCCTGTAATTATCCTTTGTCAATTTGACTTGTTTTCAGTAGTACCTCACCATTCTTTTAGTTTATATCAATTTGGTAATGAGCAAGGGACCATTTTTTCCCAAAAATGATTAAATCCAGGCTTTCTTTTTTGAAAATGACCTGCTCATATCCTTTAGGAGAGGATCATCTTTTACTCGGGACTCTTCACCTTAGTAGATATTCCTAGAATTAATTTTGAGAGGCGGTCATGGGAGGGACATTGTGGCAAACAAAGGTTCTTCTCTAGAGTCGAGCCTGTTGGATGGAAACACTGCCCTGATTCTGTTGGGCATAAGCTCTGAGCTGGTCAGCTTTGCATGGAACTGGACAAGGGGACTATTTCTGGTCGATGTCAGGTAACAAAGCCTAGCATGAAGGCCCTGTTTAAAGAAACTGAGAATAAAAGTTATATTGGAAAATATCTTAGAGATCATTAATGATAAATTATTATAAAATAAAATATTATTACTGCATTTTAGAGGTAGGTAGATTGAGGCCCAGCACGGTAGGAAGAGTGGAGGAGGGAATGAGGAAGGGACCAGTGACTTACCACAGGATTATAAAATAACCTATTTTCTGAGATTTAAGTAGAAAGTGGACTAGAATGCTAAAGTTCCCCTAACTTCTATCCAATGCTCTTCCCATTAGAGAAGGTGGGGCGTATATTCACGCTAGAGTGTTTCAGTCCTGGTATCTGTGTTAGCTCACGCTAAATCCAAATCCTGGATCCCACATATTTAAAGTAAACATCAATACCAAAGGCTATATCCAGTTAAGCGTAACCCTACCTTGTCACACTCTTCCCATCCCCGCTTTGTATTACCAATGTAATATGAGTAAAGATTAGACTAGAAAAATGTCACTGTTCTGGTAAGAATAGGCCAGGGAGATGGGTATGAGGGAGGAGGAGGGAAGAGGAAGAGAGGAAGAGGAAGAAAGGAAGAAGAGGGGGAAGGAGGGGAGAGAGAGAGAGACAGAGAGAGACAGAGAGACAGAGAGACAGAGACAGAGAGAGTGAGAAGAAGAAGCAGAAGCAGAAGCAGAAGAAGAAGAAGAAGAAAAAGAAGAAGAAGAAGAAGAAGAAGAAGAACAAGAAGAAGAAGGAGAAGGAGGAGGAGGAGGAGGAGAAGGAGGAGGAGGAGGAGGAAGAGGAGGAGGAGGAGGGAGAGAAGGAGGAGAGAGGAGAGAGGAAGAGAGAGACAGAAAGAGACAGAGAGAGACAGAGAGAAACAGAGAGAGAGACAGAGAGAAACAGAGAGAAAGACAGAGACAGAGAGACAGATAAAGGGGGGGAAGAGAAAGAGAGAGAGAGAGAGAGAGAGAGAGAGAGGGAGAGAGAGAGAGAGAGAGAGAGAGAGAGAGGAAGAGAGTAAAATGTGGAAATGGTATTCAGAAGCTATGGCAATAGGTATCAGTCATTAGAGTTGGAAGAGATTTCAGACATCTTTGAACCATACTATTTTCTCTCAAGTCATAAGAGATGAGATTCAAACCCACTGTCCCCAAATCTATCCCTCTTTCTCTTAAACGACATTGAAAACCTTCATTTTCACCAACTTTTCTCTAGTTCCTCAGGTCCAAATCTGACATCTGTTAAGGTAAAATTAAAGTTATAACAATTTTAATTTTTGTCTGTGTCTCCAGTGTCTTGTACACAGTAGGGGCTTAATAAATGCCTGTTGAATTAAACTGAATTATAAACCAGCTCGGGAAGTGCACATGTGAGAGGTTTCCTGGAAGCCTCCCTTGACTCCCATGGTCCATGAAAAATCGATCTACTTAGCCTTTACACAGGACCCCAAGCAGAGAGATTTCAGAAGAAACATTAATTTCTGCCTTAGTGATTCATGATCTCCAAAAGAAAAAAAAAGTGGAATAAGTAGAAAGGGGGGATTTATTTATTTGGAAATAAGGAAAACACGCACATTTCCCATCTATCCACAGATGACTGTGAGGGGTGATTCAGGCAGACCCTTGAGAAAGTCTCAGTCCTTTGGATTGATGCATTAGCAGCCAGCACGTCAATAACCTCAGTGCAGTCCTCAACACACAAAGGCAAGTGATGTCCCATCGGCCAGGAAGCTTTTAGTTGTAAGGTTCCCTATTTCCCATTCCTAACAATGGATTCAAACTGGTTGGGAAATAGAAAGGAGCCAGGATATTCTTATAAAAAAAGTTCAAAAAAGAGTAAGAAACCAACATCTGAAAAGATGAAAAGTCAATCATTTCAGAAAGAAGAGGTCATCCTTATTGATAATCCAATAATTGGGTTATTGATACACCCACTTAATTTAATTCATTGAAATTTGGGTGGGTGGGAAACTCCTCACCCCAGTATCTCGTTGAGAAGTTAGAGGTAGCTGGTTTTCTTTTTCCTTTTTTTTCTTTTTTCTTTCTTTCTCTGCAAATTTTATTTAATTTTTATTGTAAAAGACCACGTTCTCATGGACAGCCTCTGTGTTCCATTATTTCTAGCCTGGACCCAGTGTTGAAAGACTGCAAAAATGATAAATTAAATGAGAAGGAAATGTTTAAGGGCCCCTATTCATAACGAAAATACGGAGGGAGCTGAGGCCATGAATCTTCTGTGTGAAAAGTCGAGATGTACATAAAGAAGTTGATTCAGAAAGAGAAGCTGAGGACCCTGGTGGAGCATGGCTGTTCTGGGGATTTATGGGGGCAGAAGCTGGTATGGAGGTAAGGCTCAGGCCGGCAATTAGTTCACTGCAGAAATCAAATATGAACTCACCTTTTGCCATTTATTCCCAGGTTTTCTTTCTCTTCCCTGAAGTCCAACACCCCCTCCTCTTCCCCCATCCCCTTAAGCCCCCACCCCCGTCCCCACCGCCCTTTATCCAAAAAAGTGATACTTATTGCAATCCCACAAAGCACAGGGCTTCTCCCTCTGCCTCTGCATCTTCTCTGGATTACCCTGGCCCAGGTGTGGGAAAAGGTCACTAATTGCAAAAACATGTGACTGGGTTCCAGAAAAAGTTGGCCTGGCATGTTTCCTGGGTAATGAATGTGTGAAGGTAGCATCGGTGAGTATGGGTTCCAGACTGTGCATATTCATTAGTGTCAGTGTCTGTATCTGTGTCTGTTTGTATGTTTCTATGCATATGTACCAATGAGTATTTGAGGCCTACTTGGAAGGGTCATCTCACCATCTAATTTTCCTACTAACCTTAGTCTGAAATTTTACTCCTTTGCACAGACTGTGAGAGCTTTTCACTTGGTAGGGC
This sequence comes from Pseudocheirus occidentalis, assembly GCA_028646575.1. NCBI lineage: Eukaryota > Metazoa > Chordata > Mammalia > Diprotodontia > Pseudocheiridae > Pseudocheirus > Pseudocheirus occidentalis. The sequence continues at coordinate 506 of JAQQSW010003165.1, read as the reverse complement.
AGAGTGGAGGGGGACTTCACATCTCTTAAGATATTCAGCTGATGTCCCAGAAATATTTATTTCATTAATCTTGGATAACTGGAGAAAATGAAGTGGGAACCAACAGAGAAGAGATGGATACATTTTCCTTTATCATTCACATAGTCACAGAATCTCCAAACTGGAAGGGATGGCCTCTCTTTCCTCTCTAAATAATTCTCTCAATTCGGGAGTTCTTAACTCTTTTTGTATGTCATGGATTCTTTGGGAAGTCTAGTGAGCCCTATGGACACCTTCTCAGAATGATAGAATAAAATGCATAAAACAAAATGTGTAGGATTACAAAGGAAATCAATTTTTAAGTAAAAATAGTCATTAACATATAAACACCTCTTCCTTCCTTCCTTCTTTCCTTCCTTCCTCCTTTCCTTCCTTCCTTCCTTCCTTCCTTCCTTCCTTCCTTCCTTCCTTCCTTCCTTCTTTCCTTCCTTCCTTCCTTCCTTCCTTCCTTCCTTCCTTCCTTCCTT
>JAQQSW010003164.1:0-14760 GCA_028646575.1 Pseudocheirus occidentalis | reverse complement strand
TTTTTTTTTTCAATGCCTTACCTGTGGCTGGGCTCAGTTGTCTTTTCCAGTGAGGCACAAAATTGATAGAGAAGTAGAGTAACCATAGGTCCTAAATAACCACTAAAGTTAAGTGAGTCCTTCAGTATTTTAAAATCTAGTTATTTCTGCAGAATAAGAGCAGAAGTCACATAGCCGAGAATTCATAATATGGTCAATGATAAAACAGCATGGCCTTGGTATCACTATTTAGGAATAAAAGACACCGAGAAATGTAAAATAAGTCATTTCTCTAAAGGGGAGATTAATTGTACTATCTAGAATTTAGCTTATCTGTTAATATACCCAGTTGGATTTAGTTATATGGCTCCTACCAAAGATTCCATATGGACATGAAGACACAGTTCAGAAAGATAATAATGTTGACCCTACAGCTAAGTATTACAAATTATCCTCAAATAGCCATATCCTGGTCTGGAAACATATGGGCAGAGGAGAAATTAATAATGGAGGATGAAAGGGCAATAAACATATGACATTATTACTAAGTGAATTCATTTGGATATTTAAATTAAACATTCTACTGCCTAACGGATTAAATGAGCCTATTGATCTTTCAGTTTCTGGGAAACTGCAATGGTTGCAATTAACTTTTTAAAAACATTATGGCCAAGTCTCTGTAGATCTCATAAGGTCATCCTTCTAATTTTTTCATTCACTCATTCATTCATTTAAGTTGGGGTGTTTGATTGACTGATCGATCAATTAGTCAACCTGTCAGTAATCAAATATTTATAAAGTGCCTACTATGTGTCAATTACTATGTTGGGCACTAAGAATACAAATACAAAAGGAAGGCAATTTTTGTCACTATTCATTCAACATGTGTGATGGGATGTAGGAATCTGTGTTTATACACAGACATATACATATATATGTACATAATATATTACAGATAGATGTAAAAATTAACAAATGTGATTAAGAAGCAAAGGTGAAAACTAGCAATTGAGGAAAATATGAAAGGTCTCTCGAAGGAGGCAGTACTCAAGCTGATCATTAAAGATGGTAATGGCTCCCAGAGGTAATACTTACTGAGAGATGGTGGCTTCAAGATACAGAATGAGATATGCTTCTTTAGACATGTCAAATGCAGTGATTTGTTTTGTTTAACTGGGTGTATTTGTTACAAAAGTTTTGTTTTCTTTTTATTTCCCAGTGAGGACCTGAGATGGGTAGAAGAGGGCTAGTAATAGAACTGTTTTCTAAAGAAAAGGAAAAAGGCTCACTAAATCATTTAAAATGAATATGCAGATGAGTACCGAAGGAGAATGGAAAGAAAACATAGTAAAAAGGTGGAAGTGACAAGGAAAACTTTAAATACAGAGAGACAATCTGTGCAAAGTCAGAGTGGAAAGAGATGGAATGCCATATACAGGAAATACCAAGTAGTTCGTTTTGGCTTGAGTGTTAAGTGCATGTTGGGAACAGGGGAAGAGGAGAATATAACTTCTAATAAGTCTGTAAAAATGGGCTGGCGTCAAATTATGAAAAATTCTGAATTTCAGAGGAGATCGTACTTTATTCTACAGGCAACAAGGAGCCACTGAACCTTCATGAACAACAAAATAACATATTCTGTGCCTTTAAAATATACGTTCGGCAGCTGTATATAATTGGAGAAGGGAGAGACCAGAGATGTAAGGGATACTAATTTTTAAATTATTTTTGAATCAACAAAAATTTGCCTTGTCTTCCTACCACCACCAGCACCCCAACTGAAAAGTAAAGAAAAATTATACCTCCATTACAAACCTGTATAATCAAGTGAAACAAATTCCTGAATTGTCCTTGTGCAAAAAAATATATGTATCTGTCTCCATTCTCGTTTCATCACTTGTTTATTAGGAGGTTGATAGCATATTTCATTATGAGTGTTTAGGAACCATTTTGGATCAGTCTGCTCATCAGAGTCCCTAAGACTTTGAAAATTGTTTGTCTTCACAATATTGTTACCAATATGTAAATAATTCTGCCAATTCTGCAATAGTTCTTACAAGTCTTCTCAGGTTTCTCTGAATTCATCCCCTTCAACATTCTTTTAGAACATAGTATTCCATCATATTTATACATCATATTTTATCTCCTTGGTTTTCCATTAACAAATCACTCCATCTGTCAGCTCCAACATCGTCTTTGGTTGTCCCCCATACCTAAAATACTCTTCTTCTTCATTTCTGCCTACTGGCTTTCTTGGTTTCCTTTAAATCCTAACTAAAATCGCATCTTCTATAAGAAGCTTTCCTCAGCCCCTCTTAACTCTAGTGTGTTGCCTATTTATCTTGCATATAGTTTGTTTCTAAATATTCCTGTTTGTTGATCCCATTAAATCATAAGCCCCTTGAGAGCACAGACTCTTTTGCCTCTTTTTCTATCTCCAGCACGTAACACAAAGCCTAGCACATAGTAGGTACTTAAATGTTTATTGACAGGTTTACAGACATAACTTGTTCAGTTATTCCCCAAGGAGGGAAGGGGAGCTCACTCAGTTTCCAATTCTTTGCCATCACAAAAAGAACTGCTACAAATAACTTTGTACATCTTAGTTAGAGTTTGTTTTCCTTAGTACTGATTTCCCCTTTGTTTTCTTTCTTATGTCTCTCTCTTTCTTCTCCCCCTTTCTGTCACCTTTCCCTGTTGATTAAAATGCATTTCTGTATACAATTCTATGTGTCAGTCATTAGGTGAACATTTATTAAACACCCGTTATGTAGCAGGCACTGTGCTAAGCACTGGGAATAAAAAGTGTATTTTCCCCCTGAAATGGCTGGGAACTAGCTAAGCTATGAACTCAAGATAGGAGTCAAGAAACTGGCCAGGAAACAGTTAAGTGATACTTTGCAAAATTAGAAACCCAAGTAAAAAGCCTTATGAGCTCAAGATGAACTTGAGCTAGAAGTCACTGAACCAGCCTATTAGCCAGCCGGGGGTGTGGAAACCAATCTAGGTAATTCGTCTCATGGACCCAGGTCACCATGCCCAGTGTCCCTCCTTCTACCACCGCCTCACCATCCCCTACTTGCCTTAGTAACAGCTCCTGTTTATACTTGCTTAGTAACAAATTATGTTAATTGGACAATGAAAGTGAACTGTATATAAGATCCTGCATTTTCTGTCCTATTTGCTGCTCCTTTCCTATTGGCATGGAGACAGCCCAGCTGTCTTAAAAATTAAAAGCTTCTTAAAGTTTTCATTTGGACTCTGTGGTCATTCTGTTAAAACCTGCCATTTCACCCCTCCTTTGACAAGTTCTGGTAAGACAGAGTTTTCAGTATCAAGCTTTTTGCACTGACCCCTTCTCCCTTGTTTGCATAGACATGTACTTCTTCATCTCAATTATATGAGGTGGTTTTCCCTATCCTTTCTGCTCTTTTTCTTATCACACCAGTGTATCCCCCTCCATTTCTATTCTATTAAGATAATCAAAACATAATATAACCAATCTGAAGTTGTATGACCCTTGATAATAGTCGGGTACTAAGGGGAAACATGGATCATCCCTTATATTAGAATATGAAGGGTTTATCTTTATGCCGTCCCTTATGATTGTTTTCTCATGTTTACATTTTTTGTGTTTTTCTTGACTCTTACATTTATACTTTACAGTTTCTATGCAGTTCTGGTCTTTTTATTTCAGAATGATTGGAAGATCTCCATTTGGTTAAAGACCCATTCCCCGCCCCCATGCAATTATACTCAGTTTTAATGCTTAAGTTATTTTTGTTTGCAAGTCCATTTCCATTGTCTGGAAGAGTGGAGGCATAAATAGAGCCTTTCTTAAAATAATAAGTAGCATCTACCTAAAACCATCAGCAAACATTATATGTAATGGGAATAAGTTAGATGCAGTTCCAATAAGATCCAGGGTCATGCAAGGATGTACATTCTCACCATTGTTATTCAATATGGTATTAGAAATGTTAGCTTTAGGGGCAGCTAGGTGGCGCAGTGAATAGAGTACCGGCCCTGGAGTCAGGAGTACCTAAGTTCAAATCCGGCCTCAGGCGCTTAACACAAAAAACTAGCCGTGTGACCTTGGGCAAGTCACTTAACCCCAACTGCCCTCCAAAAAAGCAAAAAAAAAAATTTAGCTTTAGCAATAAGAGAAGAAAAAGAAACTGAAGGAATTAGAACTGGCACAGAAGAAACTAATTTTCACTCTTTGAAAATGATGTGATTATATATGTAGAGAATTTGAGAGCATCAAGTAAAAAAACTACTTGAAATAATACACTTTAGCAAAGTTGCAGTATATAAAATAAACCTATATAAATCATCAGCATTTCTACATATTACTAACAAAGCCCAATAGCAAGGGATAGAAAGATAAATTCCATTTAAAGTTACAGTAGACATTATAAAATATTTGGGAGTTTACTTGCCAAAACAAACACAGGGATTATATGAACACAATTACAAAAATACTTTTCATACAAATAAAGTCAAATCCAAAAAATTGAAAAAACAAGTTGTTCATAGGAAGGTTGAGCTAATATAATAAAAGTGATAATTCTACCCAAATAAATTTACTTATTAAATGCCATACCAACCTACCAAAAAATATTTTATAGAGCTAGAAGAAATAATATCAAAATTTATCTGGAAGAACAAAAGGTTAAGAATATCAATGGATTTAATGAAAAGAACTTCTAGGGAAGGTGTCCTAGCCATAAAAGATCTTAAATTGTATTACAAAACAGCAATCTTCGAAACCATTTAGTACTGACTAAGAAGTAGAGGTGTAGATCAGTATAATAGCTTAGGTACACAAGACAGTAGTCAATGATTATAACAATCTATTGTTTAATAAACACAAAGACCTCAGCTTCTGGGATAAGAATTAATTGTTTGACAAAAATAGCTGCAAAATTGGAAAACAGTGTGGCAGAAACTGGGAATAGACCAACATCTGACAAAATATACCAGAGTAAAGTTCAAATGGGAACATGATCTAGGTAGAAAGAATGATACTATAAACAAATTGGAGGAACAAGGAATAGTTTGTCTGTGAGATTTATGGAGAATGGAAGAATTTGTGATCAAACAAGAGATAGAGAACGTTATGAAGTGCAAAACATGTAATTTTGATTATATTAAATTGAAAAGGTTTTGCACAAACAAAGCCAGTGCAACAAAGATTAAGAGGGAAGTGAAAAAGTGCGAAAGAATTTTAATAACTAGTGTCTCTGATAAAGGCCACATTTCTAAAATATATAGAGAACTGAGTAAAATTGGCAAGAATACAAGACATTCCTCAATTGATAAATGGTCAAAGGATATGAACAGGCAGTTTTCAGAAGAAGAAATAAAAGCTATCTATAATCTTACGGAAAAAATGTGTTCTAAATCACTATTGATTAGAGATATGCAAATCAAAACAACCCTGAGGTACCACATCACACCTATCAGACTGACTAACATGGCAGAATGGGAAAATGATAAATATTGGAGAAGATGTGGGAATATTGGAATACTAATTCATTGTTGGTGAAACTATAAGTTGATCCAACCATTCTGGAGAGCAATTTGGAACTATGCCCAAAGTGCTATAAAAATGTGCATACCCTTTGAGCCAGCAATACCACTTCTAGGGCTGTATCCCAAAAAGATCATAAAAATGGGAGAAGGACATATGTGAACAAAAATATTTAGAGCAGATTTTTTGTGGTGGCCAAGAACAGGAAATTTAGGGGATGCCCATCAATTGTTGATGGCTGAACAAGTTGTAGTATATGAATGTAATACTATAGTATTGTGCTATAAGAAACGATGAACAGACAGATTTCAGAGAAATCTGAGAAGACTTATATGAACTGATCCTGAGTGAGAGGAGCAGAACCAGGACAACATTGTACACAGTAAAAGCCACAGTATGTGAGGACTGATTTTGATAGACCTAGTCCTTCTCAGCAATGCAAGGACCTAAAATAATTCCAAAGGACACATGATGGAAAATGCCAGCCATATCCATAGAAAACTATTGAGTCAGAATGCAGAGCATAGCAGACTATTTTCTTTTTTGTTTTTTGTTTTATGTTGTTTTTTTCTTTCTTAATGTTTTCCCCTTTCATTATAATTCTTCTGTCTAAGATGACTGATGTTAAAATGTGTTTAATTGGAATGTATGTGTAGAGCCCATGACAGATTGCAAGCCATATTGGGAGGGGAGGTAGAAAAAATTTAGAACTTATTGAAAGTGAATGTTGACAACTCAAAATCAATAATTTAATAATAATTTAAAAAAAACTTTGCCCTCTGATTTTGAGATATTTTGGAAGTTTTCATGAAATATGATGCTTGGACTCTTCTTTTGCCCATGGTATTCAGGTAGTCTGATCACAGATTACCAGGAAAGCAAAAGGAACATTTGGCCAAAATTCCAAAAGGGGACTTTTCAAATGAACCAGAGAGTCAATGAACCTTTACCAAAGAATGTATGGAAGCCCTTTTGAGAATGGAAGATTGAAAGAGAAAGAGAAAGAGCTCTACACTATGTGAAATAAGGAATGGAATAGCCTCAGAGCCCAGACACATCAGACTCTTCTAGTTTGAATGGAAGAGATGTTTCTTTAAAGGGCTATTTATGGTATTCAAAATGCAACTGTCTCCACAGAGACACTGTCAGGGACAGTTTTTTCTGATACCATCCTCCACTGGCATCCTGAAAGGCCATTCTGACCTTCTGACGTAAGCTTACTTCCCTGAACATTGTCTTCCTACTTTGGCAATTTTTTTTTAGTTAAATAATTTATTTTTAACTTTCAACATTCATTACCATAACTTTTACATTTTTTCCTCTTCCTTCTCTCCACAAGATGACTTGCAATCTGATATGGTCTCTACACAACATTGCAACACATTTTTACATTAGTCATGCTGCATAGAAGAATTATAACAAATAGGAAAAACCATGAGAAAGAAAAAATGAAACAAAAGAAAAGTAAAAAGAAAATAGTCTTCTTTGTTCCCCATTCTGACTTAACATTTCTTTCTCTGGATGTAGCTGGCATTTTCTATCATGTACCTAGTTAGGGAGGAAAAAGGAAAGTCTTCCAGATGGGAGCAGTGGATAGAGTGATATATAACCAGGAATGTATAATGTCAACGAATCCCCAAAAAAGAGAGAGTTTTAAAGTGGGAAGGAGGAGGTCAATTAGAAAAATATATGAAAACCAAAATAATGTTGTATTGAATAGGTACATTGCTAATGCAATCCTGTAATCTTTTAAATGAGAACAAATCCCTTCCTTTTCCACTCACCATGCCCAGTCATGGAATTTGAAATAGTAGCTGCAAGACAAATAATGTCAAGGAAAATGATGATGATGATGATGATAATGGTAAGCATTTATATGGTGTTTAAAGGTGTGCAAAAGGGTTTACATATGTTATCTCTTTTGATTCTCATAACAACCCTAAGGATTAAATGAATTGGAATGAAATAAGCATTGATTGAGGATTGACTCTGCACCAGGAACTGTTCTAAGTGCTTCACAAATACTATTTTCTTTATTCCTCACAACTACCCTGGGAGGAAGGTGCTACTGTTTCCTCCATTTTCCAATAGAAGAAACCAAGTCTGAGAGATGAATAAGTGACTTGCCCAAGGTCACAATGCTCGTAGGGGTTTGAGGTCAAAAAATATTCAAGTCTTCGTGGATTTCCACTTCACTGCCATATTTTTATTTTTAAATTTCATTTCTTTACATTCTGAGTTCCAAGTTTTCCCCCTACCTGCCTTTCAACCCCACACAAGAAAAGGCCAAAATTTGACATATGTATATGTGAAACTATACAATATTTACTTCCACAGATCACTTCTTTCTCTGGAAATGGATAGAATCTTCCTTCATAGATCCTTTGTAGTTCATTTGAATATTCATATTTTTCAGAATAGCTTAGTCATTCACAGCTACCCTTGAAACAATATTGCTGTTACTATATACAACATTCAACATTCTTTTGATTCTGTCCATTTCATTCTTCATTATTTCATGTGTCTTTCCACGTTTTTCTAAAATCAACCTACATGTTATTTCCTACAGTACAGTAATATTTCATCAAAATCATATATGTCACCTTGTTCAGCCATTCCCCAAAAGGTAGAAATCCCCATATCTCTTGCAGCATCTGTCATTTTCCCCTTCTACAATTTTAACCAATCTGAGAGTTGTGAGATAATATCTCAAAATTGTTTTAATCTGCATTTCTTTAATAAATAATTATTTAAAGCACTTTTTATATGACTATATATAGCTTTGATTTCTTCTTCAAAAACTGCCTGTTCATATCCTTTGACACCTAATTTTCTTGTAAAGTACTCACCCAGATTACAAGTCTTATAAGTATAATCGCAAAATATCAGAGCTGGAAAGGATCACATGATCATCAATATAGAAGTTAAAACCCCTAATTGTACAAATAAGGACACTGAAGCCCAGAGACTTAAAGTGTCTTTCCCAAGATCACAGAGGTAAGGGCAGGTCATGATTCAAACTTCTAAATCCAACATTGTACTTGTTTTGTCACACCTCTAGTCCACATCACCTCATTTCATTGTTTATTAACACACAAGTAAACTGAAGCCCTGAAATGGAAATCTCTTAGATAAACTTGGGGCAGCTGGATGGTACAGAGCACCAGACCTGAAATCAAGAAGACTTGAGTTCAAATTTAGCCATAGAAACTTAGTACCTTTAACTCTATTTCCCTTAGTTTCTTATCTGCAAAATGAGCTGTAGAAGGAAATGACAAATTTTTCCAGTATCTTTGCCAAGAAAATCCCAAAGGTCATGAAGAGTCAGGTATGACTGAACTGAACTTAGCTAAGTTACATATCCAATTACTGACAGAGTTTACAACAGAACCTAAGTCAGTAATGCCAGGTTAATTCTGCTGTATCTATACAATCTTACTTAGTAAAGTAAGTTGAATTAAATTTCTCCTAAATTTATGGCCATATGTTTCCAAAATTTGAGAAGTATCTGTTATTGTTTTATCCCTTCTAATGGATTGGCATCTTATGCTGTATACTCTTCACCATACACATGACTGTCTGCCTTCTACTTATTTCTCTTACCTGTAATATCTTCTAGGATAAAATATAAAAACACGTCAGCATCTCAGCATTTCACGACTTCAATGAGAGAAAGTCATTTAGAGGTAACTTTTTCACATACATAATCTAAGCTCTTTCAAACAACTTAAATAGTTGGATACTCCAAGAATAAGCCAGGAAATGATCAAAACCAACATTAAGGTCTACACATATCCAACTTCTGACTAAGTTTGTTTTGGATCTAAAATGGAGAATGTCCTTTGCATATCAGAATGTTTATGAGAGTTTATAAGGAAAATTTCATCATTCCATATAATGATAGGAATTGGACATGTGGTTTCTTTGGCACAAGGAACTCCTGGGAGAGAAATCTCCTTCCCCCTATACTGATCTGCACTTTCTCTGCGACTGAGTCTCTGAGTATTGAGTAGAGCACTGAAAGTTGAAGGACTAGAATAAGGTCACTCAGCAAGTATGTCTCAGAGGTTGAACTTGAGTTGAAGTCTTCCTGATTTGGGGGTATCCACTGAACTTGTTTGCCTAGTTAGGCAGCTAAGTGTCACAGAGGATAGAACACTGGGCCTGGAATCGGTGAAACTTGAGTTCAAATTTGGCCTCATACATTTACCAGCTGCAAGCACAGGTAAAGTCACTTAACTTTTGACTCAGTTTCTTCTGCTATAAAAATAACAATAACCATGGTACCTACCTCCCAGAGCTGTTGTGAAAAGCAAATGAGATAATATTTTTAAAGTACTTAGTTTGGTGCTAAGCACATAGCAGGCACTTTAATAAATGCTTGTTCTCTCCCTATATAATGCAAATACAAAGCTTTTGAATAAGTCAAAAAATGATGATAAACACAGAGTTTAAGTTTAATTTGATCTTAGGAGCTTCAATTATGGAATCAGTTAGTTTAGCTGTTACCATCTACATATTCTATAATTTCCATCATTGTCATTTCCTGTGAGGGCAAGCAACTAGTCTGATCAAATTGCATCACTAGATAAATGATTCTATTTTTCCATTTGATGCATTAAAGATGTGGAATAATGCCACATACACAAACATAAGTGGGATTGACCATTATTATTTAGAAGTTGTTTGACTGCACTAATTGGTTCATTCAAATGCCCAAATTTATCTGTGATCTGATTGATACAGGAGTTTCCTCCCATGATACAGTTAAAAGATCATCTCTATCTTCCTTTCTTCTGCTACTCTAATCCATGTCCTCTCAACATTTTACAGTAGGCTGCTCACCTGATATGTTGTTGGTTTTTTCACTTTCTCCTGACATTTTTAAGCCACTAGTGAAATACTTTGGCATTCAAATGACTGACACCATTAGCTCTTGACCAGTCCATTTTCTCTTTCTACTATATGATTATTTGATGGTATAATGTAGTCTCTTAATTGCCACCATGTGTCTTTCCATTTCTTTCTTTGTGAACTCATCTTTAGTTCTTTGTACACGGGGATTTTCCAGGTCTTGCTGCCAAATAGCAGCTCATAATATTGAAAAATAAAACGGTTGTGTCTTTGCTGTTATAGGAAATTTGGGTCCATAAAAGTCCATTTCAATTTCCCAATAAGAACTCTTCTAAACCTTTTCAACTCTACTGTCAAGTCATTGTTCATTGCTCTTTGTCTCTACCAGATATGCATATTCTTGGACAAGATCTTTATGGTATCCATGCAAATGAATTTTGAAACTCTGGGCAATAATTATTTTGTATCCATTTTGCATTTCCTATGTGGATGAACAGCATAAAGTCCTTTGTAATTGCAGATTTCCTTTAGGAATCTAAACAATGTCTTGGAGATCAATTAATAAAATACATTGACAACTAACAAGAGTATCAGGAGGACCTCATAATCTACAGGGAATTTCTTCTCAATCTGAACTCTATTGGATCTCCTCACCACAAAAATACTTTTAGAAAGTATATCCCATTGTTTTATTCCCCACTTGATGGTAAAGGTATATCAGGGAGTAATTGCATAGAATTATTTTTTATTATTGGGATTTCCATGGAATCCTAAAAGATTATGCTATATGGATGGCACACTTTGTGTTGTAAAACAGTTTATAAGGTGGTTGTTTTTTTATTTTAAAAATTACTTTTTTTAAAATCAAAATAAACATAATGGAGTCATATATTCTTTATGTCTATCAGTCAATTGTAAGATAGTAAGGATGTAAGCCATTATTGAATATTAGTTTCAAAAGCTTGTTTAATCTTATTAATACTCTTGTCAAGGATGCCCTAGATGTAGGCATAGAGGTTGTAATGGCAAACAAAGAAGTAGATAATACCTTGTTTCAGCTATTTAGTTATTTAGTACCTTGTTTCAGTTCAAATTTCTTTTAAGCTTTGCCCATTATTATATCAAATCTTTTGTTAAGAACCAAAACTTGTGAACCCACGTTGCTGGTGCAACAGGAAGGAGAGGAACAGGGAGGAGCTTAATGACCATATATAAGTAGAAGCCCAGGCTGGGAGAGAGCAGAACTGAGAGAGCACTTGTGGTGGCAGATTTAGGGAAGGGAATATTTGTGGTGGCAGCACACTGTCTCATCTGTTTGTGATGTGTATTGAGTTATCAAACCTTGCTGGTGGTTCTGTGTTTTTTTCAAGGAAGATAGTGAACTGATATAGGTGCTGGCAATTTGCATGAATGTTATTGTGACTTTGTTAAGCTTTGTCTTCCCAGGAACAGAAACTGTGAAGGACTTGAGGTAGACTGGACACCGTGAGCTTCAATATGGAATGGGAACTAGATGAGGAATTCAGCAAAGAACTGGGCAAGGAAATAGACAAGGAACTGAGAGCTGCTTACCCTTTAATCCAGGTGACAGTTGGGTAGCTTCAGGCAGGAGCTGGGACTATGGAAGAAGAACCATGGAATCTGAGAGACAGCCTCATGTCAAGATGAAAAGACCTCTCCTTGGGTTTTTTATGCAAACTGAGAAGATCATGATTTACTGTGGCATTTTGTACTCTGTATCCTGTACCTCTTCAGGATGATTGAATTAAGGATGATTGGAAACTAATCTCCAATTAAGGAGAAAGAAGACTTTTTTGACTGAGAGATTAAGACAATGTGACCTAGGGTTGGAGAACTTTGACTTTTGTACTTTGTGTCCCTTAAGGAGGCTTGCTTCTTATGGATGACTAAGTTAAGAACATACCGAATGATACTGTTTTTGCTTAATACTATGTGGCCACTTTAGTGAAAACTATGTGGCCCCCTTTTTGGTGCTTTTTGAAGGGGGAAATGCAGGACAGATGGGTTTAAGAGACTTGTCCAATGTCACATGGCTAGTAAATGTGTCAAGTGTCTGAGACCAGATTTGAACTCAGGTCCTCCTGACTCCAGGGCCTGTGCTCTACTCATTGTGCCACCTAGCCACCCTAAATATATGGCCACTTTAGTGATAACTTGTTATGCTATAACATTGTGAATGTTGTACTTTTGTTTCTGTCAATGTTTTGTCTCAGTTTATTACTGAATAGAGAGTTCACTTTACTATGTAATCAGAACCATGAAGCTATTCAAAGCAGCAGTCCTCTGGAATGTTGCTCATGCTTGGCTTTATAAAGAGTTTTATGATTTTGATATCTTCTTGATCAACACTTTTTTTTGGTCTTATCACTAAGCTCCAAGATTTTTCCCACCCATTCACTATCTTCTCCTTTAAAGCCCTTTTATATCAGTCCCTTAATTCCCACATATTGTCTCCAACACAAATCTCTCTTTTTGAGCCAATATAGCTGCTTTCTCCATCTTTGTCTTTTGGTGTCATTTCTACTTACACTCTAAGCACTTTAAAGACTTTGATATCAGGATTCAGTTCTTAAGGCTCCATCTTCTTTGATGGAGACAGTTTGTTGAAATAGTTTTGGATCAAATAAAAATGTATTATTCTTTTAGTGATGACTGAATTAAACATATTTATATATGTGTACGTGTATATACATATTTACAAATTTGTGTATATATACATATGTACACATTTGCTTATCTATATGCTTAAATTGATTCTGTGTCATTTTTAATTGATCCAATTTACAGTTAATTGATTCTGTCCTATATCTGGGTAAGCCAATGTTCTTTGTCTCTGAACTTGGTTCAGAAATTCAGCTGCCTTATAATGAGTTTAAAATTCCATTTCTCTGGCTAATCAATTATTCTATCTTTTCCTCAAGGAAACCTACTATCTTTGAGGAATGTGGGTGGACACCAGGAATGTCTTGTCTAGTTTCTGTATACCACCAAACTGTCCTTCAACAATATCTGACTTTCTATTCAAAGGTCTACTATCTCTAACCTTGCAAGTAGATTCAAAGAATGAACATTTTGTTAGTCACAGAAGAGAAGGAGGAGGGTATCAGTAACTCCTTGTTCCCCCTTTCCAACTAATCACATTATCCTCCATACTGCAACTCTATAAGCAATCTTGTTGTCCTCATCCCAATGATGCTACCGACCCTGTAAACAATCATAACTTGTTTCACACCTGCTCTTTGTTCTGTACTCCCTGAAAACTATGAAAGGGGCCCTGTCCTTTAATTCAGGGTCTCCTGGCTCACTGAAGCAATCATTATCCCCATTTTCTTGGCAGGTCTATGCCCTGCTAATAAACTTATCATTCTAGGAGTAGACATGTCTCAGTTTACCTTTGTTGAATTTCATTTGAGACAAAGTTTGCATGTGATGTACATACATATGCCCATATGTATACGTGTATATACATACATATACATAAGTATGTGTATATGTATTTGTGTATGTGTATACATGTGTGCATGTATACATATTAAATGTATATATATATACATTCACACAGAAATACAGGTGCACACTCGTATTTATGTGCGTGTATGTGTATGCATCACATAAGCAGAATAAAGACTACTAACGATTATGTCTACTATCTTGGTAGCACCAGTTATTTATATTTCTCCTAATCAATTACTAGGCCTGATTTTTTTTCTTTAATTTACCCATTTAATTTTTACGTATATAGACATGTCTAAATCTGTCTCTATTTCTGAATCTTCAATTTACTGAAGGAAAACTGAGAGACGTCCCCCTACCACTCCCACAAATGAAATATGATGCCTCAGGAAGCTGTGTATAATTCATCACTCTAACCCAATTCTCTCAAGTAGAGGCCAAAATGCCATATGTCAGGAATACTGTAAAAGATATGTATGTGTGTGTTAGTATGTATATTGGCTAGCTTAAATGACCTCTATGATCCCTCCTTTTAATATTCTAGGTTTCCATATATATGATTATCTACTTTTGGTGACACATTCTGACAGGTCTTGGAAATAAGATGTTTTTCCTTTTAGGGTCTTACAGTCTATTTAAAGAACAAGAAAATAGTATCCCCAAAGATAACTAATGATACACACCATGTATTTTGTAGTCAAATGGGTATGCCAAGTAATAAGCAGTATGGAAATAATGAAGAAGCTTCATGGAGTGGAAAGTGCACTGAATTTAGATTCAGAAGATGTTTGCTGAATTCTGGTTCTACTTCTTACCAAACGTAAAAACTTAGATAATTCACTTTATCACATTGGACCTTAAGGCTCATTCCAGTTCTAAAAAGTACATACTCTAAAGCTGTTATGAAGGACTAGAGT
>JAQQSW010003163.1:0-14760 GCA_028646575.1 Pseudocheirus occidentalis | reverse complement strand
TTTTCAGTTGATGTATAGCTTCTAGGCATTCTCCAATTGTCTTGGAAGCATTTGGTGTGGGAGTTCTGAGTTCTGGAGTGTCTTCTTCCTGTTCCATTCTTTGATCCTTTTTGTCCACATAAAAGGATTCTAGAGCTTTATTGCTGTTCTTATTTTGCTTCCTTTTCCTCATGTTGGCCAGTCAGTTAATTGGTTGGTTGTTTTTTTTTTTTTTAGCTCTGTGAAACTCTGCTTCCAGGGGGGAAAGCTCTGTTCCAAATAGCTGGGGTTTTCCCAGCTGCCAGGGCTATTAGGGGGGTGTTGCAGCCCCCTCAAGCTTTGGATTGCTGAAAGTGTACCCCAGGACCACCACCCAAGAACACAATCCAGATCCAGACCGCTCAACGCAAGAATACTTGGCCCTGATCAATTGATTCAGCCCCTCTGTGGAGTCTGCAGGCCAGGGGCTCTGAAGCAGCCCAGTGGGGGCCGCCGCAGGTTCCAGCAGTTCCCTTCCCCCACTGCTTCCTTGCCCCGGGGGCAGAATGGCCGAACTGCTTTTCTTCCCCCAAATTAATTTTCAAAGTTTCACTTTCACTAACGGTCTCTGACAATTCTTAGATCCCTTCAGGCAGATGTTTTAGATCTTCTCTGAAGTAGACTCCAGCTGTGGCTTGGGAGGCTCAGCAACTCCTGGATGCCCTGGGGCCTGGCCTGGCCACATCTGCGGTTTTGGGCTGGGCCGGTCAATGCTCCAGTGTGAGCTGCCCCTCTCCCGCCCCATTCTTCACGCCTTGGCAGATGTGGACGTGCTGGAGGCTGTAGATCCTCTCCTCTGCAGACTGGCTGCTGTGCAGCTCAGCTCCTTCCCACCACCCCTGGCCTGGCCAAGGTCTCAACTTCAGGCTGGGCTGGCCTCCACTCCTTGCCGCTACGATGAGCCCCTGCTGCTGAGCTGCCTTCAGCAAGAGATGTGTTTTCTGTATTTTTGTGAGTCTGAGAGTCCTAGACTTTCCTAGACTTTGTCTGGGCTCATATTTTATGGGTGTTTAGGGTGGTGGTGTGGGGGCTGCGGGACCTTGCTACTTCTACACCGCCATCTTGGCTCTGCCCCCCCATCATTTCTTATAGAATGATATTTAATTAATTCATGTACCACAATTTGTTTAATCATTCTCCAATCAATGGGTGTTTACTTTGTTTCCAATTCTTTGCGACCAAAAACAGGAGTAGCTATAATATGAATTTCTTCTTACCAATCAATCCCTCTTTGAAGAATATTTCTGGGAAGCAATTCTTTAAGTATAATCTCTGAGTCAATGGATTTGGACATTTTAGTTATACTTTATTTGCCTAATTCCAAATTATTTTCCAAAATGGTTGTAGAAGACAATCCCTGACTTCAAGAAGCTTAAATTCTAGTGGTAGAAGAGAACAATTTAAAAGGGAGTTAAAAAGTAGAAGACAGGCATAGGCTATCTCTGTATAAGATACATGTACTACTGGCCTAACTTAAGAGGCCTACTGATCTGTACATTTTAGTCTAGAGAACAAAATTCTTTACCATCTTGTTTTCTTCCTACATGAACTGTTATGCTGAATTTTTTTAGGAAGCTCCATAGACTTCTGTAGTTTGATGTAACCAAGGAATGAAGACCTGCTGAAGGCTGAACTTTTCTTGGTTCTAGTTCTGGGTTTGAAGGAGAAGTCTCTGCTGTAGACTGAAGTTGTTGATTTGGAGCAGAGGGAGACAGTTTCTTCATAACTTTTTTTAATGAACACTTGTTGCTTGGCACCGGACATGGCCCCAGGAGAGGCCCAGGAAGCTCCATCAGTTGGGAAGCAGCATCATCACTCCATTCCACACCTTTCAGCAACTTTCAATATAATAAGGAAGAAAAAACTATACATAATGTGAAGCATACCCTGTCTTTTGGCAGAGCAGATTTCAAAGAATTTAGATATATAAATCCTCATAACCTAAAACTATGTAGGGGTAATAAGCCTAAGAGGGAAGAGTTGGTCTCAAGAATGAAATTCTGATGAAATAAACATAATTTTGATGAAGAAAAAACATGCTGTCTAATCCTTGGCCCCTTTCTCTCATTATCAATTATTTGTATAAAGTTGTAGATGTCAAGCAACATGTTTGAAAGTGATAGAAAACTGGAAGTGAAGGTTAATATGTCACATGACAGACTAAAGCTCAAAAAGATCATCAAAGGTTGAAAAGATAGACTTTTATGCAGTGGCAGAGTTTTAAAAAGGTAAAGTCCTACATTTTGTTTAAATTGCACAAATATAGGGATAGAGAAAGTATGGTCATATGAAAAAACAAATGCCATAGATGTTTTAGAGGATTGTAAACTCAGTAATTTAACATCGCAACCCATGAAGCTAATGTTGTATAAGGTTGCATTAAGAGAGGGATAGGTAATAAGTCCTACTGCCTTCATTCTCTTCCTGACCTACTCCTTTACTTCTGGACTTCA
This sequence comes from Pseudocheirus occidentalis, assembly GCA_028646575.1. Lineage (NCBI taxonomy): Eukaryota > Metazoa > Chordata > Mammalia > Diprotodontia > Pseudocheiridae > Pseudocheirus > Pseudocheirus occidentalis. The sequence continues at coordinate 12,289 of JAQQSW010003163.1, read as the reverse complement.
GAACCATATCTTCTCTATTGCTGGCTCATCCTGAAACTTTCCTCAGTGATTAGAGCCTCCTTAGCTTAGAATAGCCTAGCATTCCAGTGGAATACTCAGCCTAGAATAGTCCTCCACAAGGCCTGTCTCCTTCTCTCATTTGTAAATTCCTCCAAGAATTTCCATATTGTAGAAAGATCCAGGGTATCTTACCTTCGTTCTCTTTCTCTCTCCATTCCTTCCCTTTCTCTTTTCTCCACCATCCCCACTTTTTACCTCCCTTTTTTGTGTTGCCTTCTCTCATTAGAATGTAAACTCTGTGAAGACTATTTTTCTTTTTTGTTTATATTTGTATCCCCAAAGCTTGGTGTAGTGCCCGGCACATAGTAAATGATAAATAAATTCTTTCTCCTTCCTTCCTTCCTTCCTTCCTTCCTTCCTTCCTTCCTTTCTACCTTCCTTCCTTCCTTTCTCCCTTCCTCCTTCCCTTCCTTCCTTCCTCCCTCCCTCCCTCCCTTCCTCCCTTCCTTCCTTCCTCCCTCCCTCCCTTGCTTCCTTCCTTCCTTCCTTCCTTTCTTCCTTCCTTCCTTCCTTCTTTCCTTCCTTCCTTCGTTCCTTCCTTCCTCCCTCCCTCCCTCCCTTCTTTCCTTCCCTCTTTCCTTATTTTCTTTATTCCATCCTGGTCAGACTGATTAGAATATTTTGTTCTGACCATCAGATTTTATGAATGATGTAATGACAAGCTGCGGTGAGTATAAAGGAGAAGAATAAAGATGGAAAATAGTCAGGAGACCATGACATATTGGATAAATTGAAGGAAGTAGGACTGTTTATCAAGTGGACAATACAATTTGGGAGTACATGATTATTGTCTTCCTGTATTGAAGGGCTGTCATGTAGAAGAGGGATTGGATTAGGTCTTCTCATTAGTGGAAGTTGAAGAAGCAACTCATTATCAAGAAAGTGAAACTTATCAAGGGGGGAAATCTTAATAATTAGTTAATTGTTTGAAAGTTAAAGTCTTCATGAAAAGTATAGATTACCACTTACTGGGGATTTTTCTACTCTGATATAGGATACCTGAGGTCTATTCCTATCCTAGGCTTTTAGTCTTTCTGAATTCTATCTAGGAACTTACTAAGAAGTTTTTAGCCTAGATGATATGACTGCCTTTTTGAAGTTCAATGTCTTCCTATGACCCAGGTCCTCTATAGTACAGTTGTTTTTATGATGATTGTATGAAAAGGAGCATGGTGCAATGGAAAAAGCAATATATTTATAATTAGATAGTTTGGGTTTGAATTCTGGCTTTGATACTACCCATGTTTGCCTTGGATAAGTCACTTAACATTTGTGGGTCTCAGTTGCCTCATCTGTAAGATAAAATGCTAGGAATAGATGATCTCCAAGGTTCCTTCCAACTCTAAAGCTTGTCCTCTGCTTTAATTACTACTATTGGTGGAATCTGAGTTTTCAACTTCAACTTTCAGTGGTTGTCTAGTTCTGTATGGGACTTTTAGCATTCACTCAAATTATGCCATATGTACTCTTTATTGAGAGTACATCCTCTTGGGGCCATCTGTAATGCCAAGCAAAGAGAGTAATTAGTGCCTTGTCTCAGCTATTTCATTATTTAGCAACTCGTTTCAATTCAAGTTTCTTTAGAGACTTGCCTATGATTATATCAAGTCTTTGTTAAGAAACAGAACCTGTGAATCCCACAGTGGGAGGAACTTGCTGATGGAATAGGAAGGGGTGAAAGAGGGAGGAGCTAATGACCATATATAAGGAGAAGCCCAGGCTGGGAAAGAGCAGAATTTAGAAGGTGAACTTTGTGGTGCTAGGCACTCTGTTTGTCTGTTCTGTTCATGCAGACTTTTTTTTAGTGATACTTACAGAAGTACAGAAGCCCTGGAACCTTACTGGAAACCCTGAAAGAGGATTTTCTTGTTGTCTGTTTATAGAAGTCCTGCAGGTAGGGTAGCTGGGTGGCACAGTGAATAGAGCACTGGTCCTGGAGTCAGGAGGACCTGAGTTCAAATCTGAATTCAGACACTTGACACAAAACTAGCCATGTGACCTTGGGCAAATCACTTAACCCCAAGTGCCCTACCTTCCCCCCTCTAAAAAGCAAAAAAAAAGTAGTCCTGGAGGAGGGTTTCAGAGGTCCTGGGACTGTACTGATGATTTTTGTTGAGTTCTCAGACCTTATTTGTGGGTTTATGTTGATTTCATAGACAGAGAGTGAGTTGATGATGGTGCCAGCAATGTGTATTAATGTTGTTTTGGCTCTGTTAAGCTTTACCTTCCTAGAAACACAAACTGTGAAGGCTTGAAGTGTACTGGACACTGTGATCTTCAATATGGAATAGGAACTAGATGAGGAACTGGACGAGGATCTGAGAGCTACCTACCTTTGAATCCAGATGACAGTTGGGTAGATTCAAGCAGAAGCTGGGACCATTGAAGATGAACCATGGAATCTGAGAACCAGCCCTGAGCCACAATGAAAAGACCTCTTTTTGGGTTCTTAATGCTGACTAAGAAGATAATGATACAATGTGACAAAGGTGTAGATCTTTGAGCTTTGTACTTTGTGTCCCTTAAGGAGGCTTGCTCCTTAAAGATGATTGAATTAAGGATGATTGAAAACTAATCTCCAATCAAGAAGAAAGAAGACTTTTTGACTGAGATATTAAGACAATATGACCTAAGGTTGGAGAACTTTGACCTTTGTACTTTGTGTCCCTTAAGGAGTCTTCCTCCTTAAGGATGATTGAGTTAAGGACTTACTGAATGAAATCTTTTGTTTAAAATTATGTGGCCACTTAGGTGAAAACTATGTGACCACTTTGGTGAAAAATTGTTATGTTATAACCGTGTGGATGCTGTACTTTAGTTTCTGTGAATGTTTTCCTTTAGTTTACCACTGAATAAATAGAGAGTTCACTATATTATGTGATCAGAACCTTACAGCTGTTCACAGCAGCACTCCTCTCAAAAGCTGCTTGTGGTCGGCTTTACACCATCCAGAATCAGAGTCACAGAATTTGAGAGTTGGAAAGGAAATGAAGTGCCCTTCTAGTCCAACACATCCCTAAAAGGGATCCCCACTATAACATACCAGGCAAGTGATCATTTAATCTTAATTTACAAAGATTTGCAGTGGAGGAGGGGGCCTACCACTTCTCAAGGCTGCCTATTCTACTTTGGGAGAGCTTAAATTGATAGGAAAACTTTGCTGACATCAAATCTCAATTTGCCTCTTTGTAACATCCAACCTTTACTTCTGTTTCTAAGGCTCTGTAACCAAGTAGAACCAGTCATATCTCTCTTCCACATGACAGCTTTTCAAATACTTGTTATCTATTATATCTTCCCTGAATCTTCTCTGCCTCAGACTAAACATCCCCAGTACCTGGTGACTGTCCTCTTGGTGTCCATTGGACTGGCACTTTTGCCTGTAGTAAGCACAGGATGAGGGAAAAAAACAGCAAAGAGAAGCCAAAAAGCTTCTGAGGTAACAGAATCTCTTACTTGGAGCCCTAGAGAATCAGTGGTGTGAGGGTGATCATGAAGGTAGTATATATTCACAGCATTGCCAGTAAATTAAAATGTCACCAAGACTTAGAGTCTTTGGATGTTGGAATGAAGGCTCACCTTTCTTGTTTAACTCCTTCCACAGACTCATGATAGAACACCAGCAACTGATGTTAATTCTTTAAGCCTTAGTTATATACAAATGATGAAGTGGGTCAGTGTTCTGTTTTGACTCAATTTCTTTGACTTGGGAAACAATTATTAAACTGCTTGAACATCCAAAGATATTGAACTTTTTTTTGGAAGAAAGACAGACAGACAGACATACAATGAACTTATTCAAGTTGGTTCCTGAATTCAGATTTCAAGTTTCATTGTCTGAAACCATTTGTAAGACTGAACTCTTTCACATTATACAAATGTCAGTAACAAATGGAATTGTACCAGTGATTTCATCTCTATTGGGAATTTCTGATAAAGAAATACTATCTAACAAAGCAGATTGCCACCTTCTGTTTGCTACAATTTCTTTTTTTAAATTAAGTTACTTTTAGTTTTCAGCAATCACTTCCATAATTTTTAAATTTTCTCCCTCTCCCTCCCTCCTCCCTCCCCAATGCCACAATTTCTAGAATCAGAAAGTTACCTGGGCCACTGAGAGGTGAAATAACTCACTCAGTCATTCACAGCTATTATATATCACAACCAGGACTTGAACCCAGGTCTTCCTGTCTCCAAGTTTAGCTCTCTATCCCTTACAGCCTTCACTGGTAATAGATGTCATCCTAGAATCAGAATCCTTTCATGCTTGCATAAAGCTGCAAACTTTATGTATTGTGAAAAAGTAATGTGCCCCCTTTCCCAGCTCTATAAATATTATCTTTATTCCTCAAGTTGACCTCATAGTATGATGAAATGAAGATTGGAGCATATTCACATGACTGGCAAGACTTGTTAGGTATATATCTGTACCATCTCTCACATAATCACCATCCTAGGGTAGATATTCATAACATCTCACATGGACTATTTCAATACCCTCCTAATTGATTTCTGTACTTCCAGTCCCTCCCCTTCTCCAATCTATCCTTCCTGCAGGTGCCAAAATCTTTGCCCTCCCAGTGTCCAGCATAGTAACTTTCAAATGGTAGGCATTTTAATAGATGTTTGTTTATTTGAATGAATTTGATAAAAGGTTCTTCTCTAATACTTGTGTTTGGGATTGATGGTCAAATTTTATGAAGACAGAGATGTAGCTCAAAATAAAATTATCCAAGTTCTACATCTGAACTTTTTTTTGCATCTGAGATTTAAGAAGGGCAATTTGGAATATGATGAGTAAATAGGTGTTCACAAAGAATATCACATTCTGTTTCTTTCCCTCCATTTCTCCCTCTCCTTTCCCTCCCTCCCTCCCTTTCTCCATCCCTTCATCCCTCTCTCTCTCCCTCTCTGTCTGTCTCTGTCTCTCTCTCTCTATTTCTCTCTCTCTCACTCACTCACACACACACACATTCACTCACTCACTCAATCAGGATCAGAAGGCTTATTCTGATATTAATATCTGGATATTACATCAACTTTATTCTTTTTACCCCCTTGAAGCTGATAGCTTGATGATACCACCCACACTACAGGCTAAAGTAATCTTGATTGACTAAGTCTAATGTTCCATCTACACCTAGGAGATCAGACATAAGATCCTAGAATGTTAGAAATGAAAAGTATATACATCTAGTCCAAATTCTTCATTTTATAAAGGGAGAAGATGATGTCAAGGGAGAGGACATTACTTGCCCAGCATTACACAGCTAGAAAATGGGAGAACTGGTCCCCAAATACAGTTATCTGACTTCCAATTCAATATTCATTTCTTATTATTGTACTTCTTTTTTAAGGTGAACATCTCTGACCCACAACAAAGTTGGAAGCCATATTTTAAGGATATTGGCAAGCACTATTCTGTGTAGAAGAAAGTGATCTGGTGAGGGATGTGGAAAACATGCTTTTGGTTTTGTGCCTTTTTGTTTTGTTTGAGACTTGCTCAAGTCAGAAGTGAATTGGTCACTCACAGGACTGAATGACATGGAAACTATAACCTGCTCCATTTTCAACCTGAATTGGTTTGCCCTTCCTTAGACAAGCAGGTTGGCAGGGGCTCACCATATTGGTGCTGAACATAGAGCAGACATATGCCTGGTTTTAGCTCTCCTGCAGATCAGAACCCCTAAATTCAAGATTCTGCCCATCAGCTTCAGACTTCCAAGTAGCAGAAATTATTATAGTATGTGCTACCACACCAGCATAGAAACCTTGTCTTATAAAGAGTACTTGAAGGAAATGGAGGTCTTTACCTTGCTTAAATGAAACATTCAATAGAACAGGATATTTTCCCCCTATTGAACCTGTGATTTCATTAATGCAGGGAGTTTGGAGTAAAGAATTTATTCTACCCATGCAAGTGAACACGTCCTCTGCAATACATAATTACTGAGAGTTGCCTGGGGACACTGAGAAGTTAAGCAACTTGCCTCGGGTCATGCATTCAATATGTTTTAGAGGCAGGTTTTGAACTCAGGTCTTTCTGATTCCAAGACCAGCTTTCATTTCACTAAACCGTGTTGTCTCTAAGACACAATAGCTGTCTTCTAGCAGGTCTTTCCTAAAGCAAATGGAATATTCTTAAACTTTTGCAGCTCTAAAAGGCATAATTGGGAACAGATGGACCTATGAATGGAAGTAATAGAGAAATAGTGCTCAGCTTAGCACAAAGCAGAATTTTCTAATGATGGAAACTACCCCAAAAGGAAATAGGACAGTTTGGAAAGAGTGAACTTCCTGTCACTGGTTCTCTGAGTGGAGGTTAGGTGACTATCAAAATTATATATGTTGGATGGGCAGTTGGACCAGAAAACTGCTAAGGTCCCTTCTCAAGGATCCTGTGATTTGAATACTGGAAATTATAGTATTACATGTGGAAATACAATACAATAAAATACAAATACATACATACAGTATATATCATCTGTATTGTAATTACTAGAAAATTGGGCTGTAGGCATAGGCACTAGGGAGCTTTTGAAGACTTTAGAGAGGGAGAGTGACATGGCCAAACCAATGCCTCTAGGAGCTGATTTTTGGGAACTCTGGAACAGGTAAATTAGAAAAGGGGAGAGAATGGAACCAGAGAGACCAAATAGGAGAGTATTAAAAGAGCCCAGGTGAAATATAACAAGGGTCTACACTAGGGTAGTAGCTATGTGACTAGAGACAATAAGGAGACAATAACAGAGTCTTTTAACTCGGTTCAAAATTCAGTTCCCTATACAATATTTATCTGTTTACTATAAATATTTACAGTATTTAGAATTCCATGACCAAGTTATTGAAATTGGGAGAAAAATTTGAAAGGCATAGTTATCTAAGGCATGTTGACACTTTCTTTCATTTTAAGCTTAGTGATATTAATCCCTCTCAGAGTCACTCTACTTTTTACTTACATAATCAAGAAAACCTTGAGTTCCAGCCTAGAGTGTTGCACATTTAATAGCTTCCTAACTTGCCATTTCTTCCTGTTTCTAACTCAAGCAGCTTTTCTCTGGCCTCATTCTGGCTTCTTTGGCTATTTTCAGGCTTCCAAGTACAGCAGTGCTTGGTGTGAAAGCCCACTGTAATAGGTGGCTTAGAAAAAAAAAGAACTTTAATTACTTGCTTAATCAGAGAGTCTAGATTAGGACCTGATATCTTTGTATGCTGACAGTTTTAGGAATCTACCTGGTAGAAAATCTTCCTTAATCTACCTTCTATTTGTTCAATTTCCCTGCATCCTCTTTTTTTTTTTCCTTGACCAGCTAGGAAAAACCTGGGAAATGGAGGAACTTGACATTTGATTCCTCCTTGATGGTCTCTTTCTAATCAGTGCCTCCTCTAGGAATTCTGCTTTGTCACTTCTGCTTCCTTTACCAGATTCTCTTGAGGTCTTCACATTTTGTACTCAACAGAAACTGTTTCTCAAAATGAGTCTACCTTTTTCTTTCTGAATATTTGAAAATATATTCTAACAGGACAGTTTTCCAGTGCAGTTCTACAATCACTAAGGTGATTGTTGTTGTTCAGTTGTTGTAATTGATTCCAATTCTTCATGACCTCATTTAGGGTTTTCCTGGCAAAGAACCTGGAATGGTTTGCCATTTCCTTCTCCAGCTCATTTTGTAGATGAGGAAACTGAGGCAAACAGGGTTAAGTGACTTGCCTAGGGTTACACAGCTATTAAATGTCTGAGGCCAGATTTGATCTCAGGAAAGTGAGTCTTCCTGACTTCATGCCCAGCACTCTATCTATTAAGCCCCCTAGCTGCCCCTTAACTAAGGAGAAAATGATTGATATCTCTAGCCATCAGAGTACCAATTAGTACCATTACTGGGGGAATAAAGAGAAAAGGAAAGTAGTGTTGCACCAATCTAATGAGAATACGGTCTTTTCCTCACCAGAGAAACCTAGCTTGATATTTAGTGACATTGCAAACACCACATGCTCAAAATCGCAAACTTTAAAAATGTGACAAATGCAATGTGTTTCCTGTTATCTGGAAAGAGCTGTTAGTTAATCTTTCTGCTGTAAAACACTGAGCAATTAAAGGAAGTCATTATGTTAAAGGACAAATATTTACACTTCAGCTCAATTACTTTGTTGAATTAACAGTTCTTTTGCTTTACTTGAATGTTAAGTTGCAGAACATGTACTCTTTGGTGATTTTAACAAAATGCTGTGCTTCAAATTTCTAAATTATTTTGCAATGACTTGGTTGTCGAATTATAAGAAAATATTGTTTAGAGAACTGAATTTTGAATTCAAGGTCAGAAGGCCTTGACTTTAATGACAGAGTTCTTTAGAACCATAACTAGAAATCTGGATATCTGAGCAAGAATCAGTAATGGATTGGTGTTGGAGAAGCTTATCTGTGGTATGGCTTGCAAGGGGATGGAGTGAAAGCATGCCTCAGGACATTGCAACATTTTTTTAAAACATTTTGAAACTACTGAAGATGGTGCAGGACCAGTCAGGAGAACAAAGGTACCCTGGATGATTGTGTGGTTAACAACCTCTAAATTTTCCTTCCTTGAGATAAGCCCCAAGAGCCATACCCTAGTGACACTCTAGTTAGAATTACTTTCTGATTCCCTACCCTAAGTAAACTCCATATGAGCAGGACTGGTTCCATTGGGTTTCTAGTCTCCCTCCTATTAGGCTCAATACTCTGTGCCCCTCACACTATGTTTCCAAGCACCATACAAGTGTTATCTTCTGCTTTTTTTTCTTTTCCATTATATTTGAATTTATTTTAAACTTAATATAAAATAGGAAAAGAAGAAAAAAAACATTGCCGTGTATACAGTAAAACATAAGAAAGGATTCAATAGAAAGCAAAAAATTTCTATTTCAAGAAAACCTATATAATAAATACTGCACATTATTTTTTTTCTTCTGCTTTTCTTAGAGACTACTGTCTATTTGTGTCTCCTCTTCCTCCTCCTTGCCTTATACCTGGCAAGAACCCATGTAAGCCACTATTTTAGTTAGAAAGGAGAGGAAGGGTATAGTTGGTCAAAACTAATGCTATGAACAATCCCGATAGCAATCCTGAGTCACAAGACTGTTTATTCTCATTGTGGTAGATATGTAGAGTGGGTTAGATATAGGGATCTTATATAAGAGCTGTGAATATTACAGTTCTTTTATGTGTCGACCTCTAGAAAATGTTTGATTAAGAGAGACAAACAAATACTAATATAAAATTACATTATTTATTCATTATTCCCTTAATACTAGCATTACTTGTACAAGAAGTGCAGGAGTAGAGTCCTAACTAATGAACAGAGGAATCATAAGACTTTTTATATATTTCAGAACCATCCCAATTCAGGATGACCATGCCACAAAACTTTATGACTTCTATTTGTTACCATTTATATGTGAAAAAGAGTTCCTTCGTTATAAATGCAAATTGACAACAAATAGAACAGAGTCTATTTACATTTTATAGTCTCACAAAGTCTGTTTTGCTCTCATGTGGAGTAAGTCCCAAGATAAGGGGAATCTCACCTCTGGTCTTTGAAGTTGCTAACACAGGGAAAGGCATTTTTAAATCAACCCAAGCAGTGTGTTTGATTAATTCAGACTCTGGCCAAAATATGATTTTTACGGATTATCATTTGTCACTTCCTGGAGTTTTTACCTAGTGTTTTGAACAGGGAAGAGTCATCTTGTGGAAATGCCTGTAATTGCATATTTTTTCTTTTGATTTTTGACAGTTGGAAATGATGGTATAGAACAACTGTTTGGCCATCTTGCTGATCTTGTATTTATCCTCTTTGGAACATCTTGAAGGAAGTTTCCCAAATATAGGACTGCCATGTTCCAAACCTGAAATAGTCTTCAGCTGTTTAACTACATTTGTGACATTTAATGGCAGGATTACTGGAGAGCCAGTCTCAAAACCAGGAAAGCCCTGAGGTTAAGCTCCAATTCCAACACATGCTGACTGTGGAGCCCTGGCCAAACCATAATCCTTCATTGCCTAAGGCTATACATTGCAAAGGAGTTGTTGACTTGTAACAACTCTGATTCCAGAGCTCCTTTTACTAATGAAATCACAGGATTCCCCTATCCAGTTAGAACAGTCCTGGAAAGACTTGGTCTGGCTATGTTGCAAGGGAGCCCAAGTTAATAAAGAACTCTGGAAGTTGTATTTCTTCCTAGCTAGAAAAGAGAGAAAACTAATGGGAAAGTTTGACTAAAGGAGAGAGATTTTGGCTAGAGTGGGATTAAAGGGAAGAGCATGAGAGAAAGGAGAGAATAGAAAGGAGAACTTCCCCTATACATGGAGCATCAGAGCCATAGTGGAAGGAGCCCTGGTGGCACCACTCACTCTTCCCCCTTGGAGACTAGAAAGGGAAAACTTCTAACAACAAAGTATAAGACTGTGTTTTTGTTTTGTTTTAAACTGAGAGTTCCTGATGAGGGGGGAGGGTACTGAGAAAAACAATAACAGACACATAGGAACTGGTAATCCTTACTTAAGATGGGGGCTAATATTGCCCATTTCCTAGGTATATTCTTTAATTCTGCATCCTGTATCTGACAATCTAATCTTATTTATCATAAATATTTATAGTTGAATATATCCTTTTATTTCCTCCTGTCCCTTTGTTTATGGCATGAGTGACTGAACTTTCCTAGCACAGGCTGGGATCTTCCTTTCCCCTGTTCAGGTCATTGTTTAAAGAATTTTCTGTTTCTAGTTGTGGGCATAATCACAAGCCATTCATATGTTTCTTTTTTTATGTTTTTATCTTTTGTTTATTTTTAGTTTACATCATTCATTTCCATGAGATTTTGAGTTACAGATTTTCCTTCCTGTCTTTCTCCTACCTACCCCCCCAAAAAAGTGATCCAACTCTATACCCCCTCCCCAATCAGCTCTCTCCTATATCTTCCCTCATCACCTCATTTGTTTCCATGAGATTTTGATTTACACATTTTTTCCACATGCTTCCCCTACCCAACACCCCAAAACAGTGCTCCCACTGTATACCCCCTCCTCAATCAGCTCTCTCCTATATCCTCACCCAACACCCCTCTGACTTTCCAGTAGGGCAAGATGGATCTCACTACCCCAGTACCTGTATATTTCCCTCCTTCCTATCCCACCCCCAACCCTTGTTCTGTTCTCTACTTTGTCCCTGTCCCTTTGCAGAATTGTGTGCTTCTAACAACCCTCTCCCCGAACTGCCCTCCACTCCAACCCCCCCATCCCTTTCTCCCCTACTCTCCTGTGGGCCAAAATGTCCAATTTAGAGTGTATGTCATTCCTTCCCAAAGCCTAATTCAATGAGAGTAAGGTTGACCCTTTCCCTTTTGTCATCTTGTTCTCCCCCTCGATTTTAACAGTTATCCCTTGCCTCTTCTATATGAGAGGATTAGCCCCATTCTGCCTCTTCTTGTCTCCTCTCATTCTATTCCTCTCCCACCTCTCAATTTCTTTCAACTTTTAAAATATTATCATATCCTATTCAATTCATCCTGCGCCCTCTTTCTATGTACACATATATACACACACTCACATATGTACTCATACACATATATGTCCTCCTATATAGACATATACATATGCATATATATATATATTCCCTTCAACTATTCTCATACTGAGAAAAGTTTCATAGGCTATAATTATCATTTTCCATGTTTGCATGTAAATAGTTCAACTTTGATAAGTTTCTTATGAATTCTTTTCCATGCTTACCTTCTCATGCTTCTTGTATTTGAATGTCAAATTTTCTATTCAGTTCTGTTTTTTTCAGCAAGAATGCTTGGAAGTCCTCCACCTTATTGAATGACCATATTTTCCTTTGGAACATTATACTCCATTTTGCTGGGTAGGTGATTCTTGGTTTCAATCCTAGCTCCCTTGATCTCTAGAATATCATATGCCAGACCCTTTGATCCTTTGATGTACAAACTGCTAGATCCTGGGTTATCTTGATTGTGTTTCCACAGTATTCAAATTGTTCCTTCTTGGCTGCTTGTAATATTTTCTCCTTGATCTGGGAACTCTGGAACCTGGCTATAACATTGCTAGGAGTTTTCTTTTGGGGATCTTTTTCAAGAGGTGATCAGTGAATTCTTTCCAGTTCTATTTTGCCCTCTGTTTCTAAAATATCAGGGCAATTTTCCTTGAGAATTTCTTGAAGGATGCTTTCTAGGCTCT